>JABWIB010001651.1:0-19014 GCA_016617825.1 Platyplectrum ornatum | reverse complement strand
AAAAGAAATCTCTGCAGAATTCGTCAGTTAGTGAATTCCCCCCCAGGAGTGCACACACAGTCAGCAGATATGAATGCAAGGTAAACCAAAGCACATGCAGACAGAGAGCAGATAAATAAAGGTACTAGTTAGGACAGAGAAGCACCACGAGTAGCTAGTAACAGCTGAGGCTGCAACCGACGCTATTGCAGTGTCTTGTGTGAGGTATTTATGTTTTCTGGAAAGGTTTTTCAAATGTATATAACAGGATCTAGAAACAGATTGTTGTTGTTGGTTTTTTTTTGTTTTATGCTCATTCAAAATGATTTCACCAAGGTACACATATGTCTTTTACCTCACTCACTACTTTAACTCTCAGTTCTCCCCAAAATTAGGAAAACTATCTTTGTATCTGAGATTGGTAGATCTGTAAATATTAGACTAAATCAAAGTAATCCAGCATTAAAAATGCTCTGTCCCCATTTTCGTTAGAACAGATGTTAATGCAGGGTTGACGACTTTTAGTTTCTCCATTTGGCACCATGAGGATGGGGCAGAGGACGTGATTTATTCAACAGTGCAGAAAAGAATGTATCCTGAGCTTGGAAAACATTTGCATGAATAAAATAAATGCAAACCTATCTTAATTTATGTACAGTATGTGTGTGTGTGTGTGTGTGTGTGTGTGTGTGTGTGTGTTCCATCATAATTTGGAATGCCTGGAGCATTTTACACCAAACTTGGTACACATATACCTAACAATCTGGCAAAAATACTGTGGGGAATATGACACCCCAAAAATTACCCCTAGCACCCAAAAAACTATGTCATATCCATAGTTAATGACCACCATGATCTCACCCTCATGAGTACTGTTGAATAAATAGAGTAACCTACAGAACATCTCACGCTCATGATTGGTGATAGCCCCAATGACATTTAAGCCCAAGATTAGTCAGATATCAGTGTTAATTCCATAGCTTTGAAGGTCGCGAAGCTGATGATATTTAAGTGCCAGTTAAGACTAGCGGGTTAGGGTCCCTGTTGGATTTCCCGCTGCTGTGCGATGGACAGAACTTTGACACAGGGACCCTGCTATGGGCCTTCCAATGACATCACATGTCCAGACTGTCCAGATATCGTGTGGTTAGAATATATTATATCAATTTTAGGTAGAGTTTGGCCAAGAAGGAAGTGGACCTTATTTTCAAATCAAATCCGCGCAACACCGGGTACAACAGCTAGTTTTATTAATAACGTTTTTTTTAATATGTATCATTTTACCCTGATTTACCAAAGCTGTTAGCACAAAGCAAATCCAATGGTCTCATATACATAATATGTAGCTGTGGAGTCTTGGCCGTCAACATCACCCTGGACTTGCCCTGTAGCTGATGCAAGCAGTAGTGTCCACTCCACTGCAATAATCTGCATTCTAGACCATACGGATAAAATCAGGAGTATCCTATGCTGCTGGGTGTACAGCTCAATGGTTCAGAACCAAAGTCTTCACTTATGTTTAGTCATTGTTTATTAATACATTATTAGAAAATATTTAGGCTATAATTAAAAATGTGCTTATCATTATAAACCATGTTTTGTATTTTTGTTGCTTTCATGATCTCCTTCAGTTGTCACCTCAATATAAATTCAATGAACCGGTGAAATGTTATTATTGTATATAAATNGCAGTGTCTGCAGCAATATCTGGCTTCGTGTTAGCGCATTATCACCCACGTCCATTATCTGATTTGTTCCACATAGTGCTTTTTGCGGTTGCACATTTAGCATTTACAGAAGCAAACAATCTCTTTTCAATGACTCCCATTTGTATCCCCCATTCCCTCCCTGCTGCCTTCCATTTAGCTGGATGACTGGGTTTCCAAGGTACTGAAAGACATAAACACACAGAGATGCTTGCCTAATTCCAGGTCTGCTGGCCCCAGTCACTGTGTATCTATAATGACAGATGTCTGTAGTAGCAGGTGTATGGCAAGGAAGGGCTTATGGAGCTGATTCAGAGTTTTCAATAACGTAGCCACAACGCCATTGCAACTCCATTCATAGCCATTGCCTGGTTTTTAGAAAGCGGATCCAGCTTTGGAGAGTGTGTGACAATCTTTATTACATTAGAACTTGACAGGAGAAAATAAGTGTGTATAAAGCAGCTGTAAGTGCAACAAATCCAAATAAGGGTGCAGGCCTAGATTGGGCACGGAGCTCAGGCAGTCCAGCCACATGCTCCAACATTTAGGGGGGCGAAAACGGGACTCCACCCACACCACCGCAATCGGGGCAAAATTTGACTTTTAATGAAAATAGTTTTTTATTTTTTAAAACTCAATGCATACCAGTTTGTCCACTTTTCAGGGAAAACTGCTATGCAGACGGGACAGTCAACCAAAAGCCGGACTGTCCTGCTGAAATCGGGACAGTTGGGAGTTATGGATTAGCACATTAATCATTCTACCAGTGATCAACCTGTGCGGAAGGTCCTGTTCTGTCTGCTACTTAGAAATACACCACAGGCCTACTCCCAGCTCTGAGTCAGACACTTTACATTGGAGTTCTATAGGACACAGTTGTGTTATGCTTATAGGTTTATTTAAGCAGCTGACATGGAGTCAGGGTGGCAGCTCTGACATGACATGGTGTAAGTGAATGAGATATGTTTGCAGGGCTCAGCATGCTGTTCCGCACCTTCCACCCACATGTCATCTGGGAATAAAAGCAAAATATGTATTTTATGTGAGTTCTCAGATGGCCCATTGCAATATGTCATACATCATTTTATTCATAGCAACATGAAATAGAAAAGCTGTGTAGCTAGTGTATGAATTTAATGATTCAGCTAAGTGCTACATTGTTTATCATAGAGGTACATACCTGCTACTATATAACAAATCCACAGTTGTAGTCTCATTAGTCTCTTTTAATATCATATTTTTATCATATCAAGCTCATATTTTTATGACAATCCATTTCATTATCATTTCAAATGATAAAAGATGCATAATAATGCCTATCACACTGAAGCTGCTGCATAGGAAATAACCAACTGTGAGCACTGAGATAGATGAAAGTGATTCCCTTTACTATATCCATTAATGAAATGTAAGATTATACTCCATTAAGGCATTTGTTCTGTAACTGAACTATATAGCTTTACATAAGAGATCCTACTGTATGTGCTCTCCAAAACATTGGTAAACAAGTAATACATATGGATGCATCATTATAGTAAGTATTCACATGCTGGACCTAAACTATAGTTACAGAACAAGTGTAAATGGTTATACACCTTAGTAAAACCATGATGAATTGTATGGGTAGCCAATTATCATTTTCTCATATTTTTATTTTTTGCAGCATTATAAATATTTCGATTTTGCACAAATACTGAACACCATTTATTATTACACTGTGATTTGGTTTACAGCGTTAGAATCTGCTACTACTGCAATTCGTCATAGTTTTGCTCACTGGGTACATTTACATTTATTCTCAATGTCTGGGCTTTCCCCACTATTTAATTAATATCGTACATTATCCAGAGTGTATATTCGGGCATACTAGTGTAATAGCCAGTAAAGCGATGCACACATAGTAAAGATGAAATTCCCTGGATGTTGCACAGTGTGTCACCATGGTGCTGCACAAAGCCTGTGGAGCCAAATAAAAATGATGACGTTTTATACTTTGATTACACCTCTTAAGTGTTTTACTGTAGTTATTCCATTCTTTGTAGCTGATCATGGTAGCCTATGGTATTATTAGATGATGCTGTTAATGGTATTACCGTCTTTCCAGCAATCTCGTTGTCACATTAATAGATGGTAAATCTAATCACTAGTACCAGTCATTAATTGTAACGTCAGACCTGCATGTTTTGGGGCAGTTTATCCTTTATACTTTTATTGCTGTCACGTGATTTAGCATCTCACAGAATCACCTGCTTTGTGACTTGTTTGCATTTAGCGACTTGCATGCTGTGTAGAAAGTCATAATCAATGCACGCAGTATGTAAATACTTACTATATGCGCATTCTGATCCCCATACGAAGACAATCAATGGCAATCATGCACTACTATAAGAGTGTCCCATGTAGACAGGGGCGTAACTACAAAAGGCTGGGCCCCATAGCAAACATTTCAACGGGGCCCCCCTTTATAAAAAATAAAATATATATTTGTATATATTCTATAGCAGTTTGGGGCCCACAGTGTATATATATATATATATATATATATATATATATATATATTTATATACAAACATGGGGTTCCCAAACTGCAGTAAAAACATAAAGAACACAAAGTAAATCTGACTGTGGTTCCATTTAAGGGATCCTGTTCCCAGAAGCTCCAGACTTCTGACTTCTGGGAAGTCAGGATAATCCGGCAATGGGCACGGCGGGCCCCCTAGGCCTGCAGGCCCCATAGCTGCTGCTATAGTGGTAGTTACACCCATGCATGTAGACATGACTGGATTAGTTCTGCTTTTCTCACACATGTGGTCTAATGATATATATTCTTTTGGGGAGGAAGACATTNAAGTTGCACAGGAACTTTATTTAGTGTGCTCTCACATTCACATTATTACTCCACTGGAATCTCATAGAGGGACAAGCAGCAGAGATTTTAGCCCAAATATCAGAGAGGTTCTGCTGGCACTTTCATATCTAACAAACTATTCATCTAGAAGAAACTCAATTAAAATTCATTGCAGCTAGAAACATCCAGAGTTATGTAATAAGAAACATATAAAATGTAATAAGCATGATTCAGGTCTTATGCGTCCTGCCAGTCTGCCAGTGTTTGCTCGGTGTTGGGAGGAGAAGCCAGTAAACTTGCTAGTGTTTGCACAGCACTCGTGTTTTTGTGACATGTCACTGTGTAAACAAGAGGTAGGTGAGCTGAAGCTCTCCTGTTCATGTTTAATTGCAAGCCACCTTATACCTGACAGACACTTGTAGTTAACTAGCCATTGGCAAGCCTCAGGTTCCTTCCTTTTTCTGGAAGCAGTTGTGGTTTACAACAGAAGTCAGCTGACAATTTGTATATTTACTCACATTAAAATGGCCATATTCTGATTAGCAATTGTTTTTCTACTGAGGTTATGGGGGATTACATTCATTTACAAATGTGTCATTACGAACACATACACATAATGTTTTATTACTTTGCATGAGAGCACTGTGAAACGCTTGCTCTATTTGTTAACATTCCTACATGGCTTATAAAGTGACACAATGGTTACATTTGTATAACTGCCCCTTTAGTAATACACTTGTGTATTTCCAGTAATTTACACACAGCAGTGACAGCTATTCCTCGATGACTTCTGCATATTTGCAATCTCTCATTCTGTTTGTTGCCCTCCAGCTGGTTCGTGACAATGCAGATCTTCGTTGTGAGCTTCCTAAATTGGAAAAACGTCTTCGGGCTACGGCTGAGAGAGTTAAGGCCCTGGAGGGTGCACTGAAAGAGGCCAAGGAGGGCGCGATGAAGGACAAGCGACGATATCAGCAGGAGGTAGACCGCATCAAGGAGGCCGTACGCTACAAGAACACAGTGAAACGCACACACACCGCACAAATTGGTAAGCTGGGTGGAACAGAGTGTTCCTTTCCTTTCTTCAGTATGCTTTGTCTAGTTTTATATATATATATATATATATATATATATATATATATTATATGATATATATATATATATATATATAATATGATATATTTATATCACATCGCTTAATTTGGTTATTAAATTAGTAAAATAAATCTACATTTGACTACAAATTAGGCAATTAACCTGTTCAATGCTAATTCGTTAATCCTTGCCTCAACATGCATTGTTTTGCAGCTAAGCCAATCCGGCCTGGGCACTACCCTGCGTCCTCACCCACCAGTTCCTATGGAGTCCGTAGTTCTGATTCCCTTAGCTACACTAACAACATCTTCCAGCAATACCAAAATATGTACATGCATTCATCCAGTCCTACCAACGACACATTGTAAGTATAAAATAAATTCAATTCGATACAACAACCTTTTATTAAATCACATATGCGCCATTATTATGTGCCTTTAAATAGGCCCGACGGCCTCCCGCAGTGACGTTGTGACGTCACAACGTCCTGCCGATATGTGGGGGGCCCGGCCGCCCGGGACTTCGTGAAGGTGGCCCTGATGCTGAGTACAGTTTTTGGCCTAAATGTACTAAGCAGGGATATTGAAAAGTGGGGATGTTGCCCATAGCAACCTATCAGATTCAAGCCCACATTCTCCAGTATGTAAAATGAAACTGAGAGCTTGCATCTGATCTGGTTGCTATGGGCAACATCCCCAGTTTTCAATATCCCTGCTTAGTAAATATTGGCTCTGGTTTTGGTATTATGAGCTACTATCTTAACCCATTCTATTTGCGAGAAAATAATTATAAAGATGCTTTTGTCAAAACTAAATGGCTAATGATCAAAAATATTGCATAGATATTCCACATTTATACTCTGATATTATAGAATTCTTTTTAATTTAAAGTCTCAACCCATGAATGTCAGAATGGATATTGGAGGTTCCTGAGGGATTTTTCCCTCGCTCTTTCCACATAATTTCAAGCGCAGTGTATCATCTCTATACACAGAAAGCTTATCACAGACAATGAACATAACCTTGTAGCACAAATAATTACAAATCATTATGCTTTAATGTCAGCTCTGGAACTTTGACAATGTGCAAAACGCAAATAAAAATGTATGTACCGTATATATTATTTAGCGGGGGGGGGTTTAGCAGTACATTATTTAGCCTATGATTGGATTCTTTGTGTTGGGGTATATACAATGGTAATTTAAAATGTAAAGGCTATGCAAAGGTACAGATATTGGAAAACATAAACTGTTACGAAAATAGGTTTTGTGGGTGACGTTACTTTTAAGGGTTTCAGATAACTTCTATACTTCTAAATATTCTTTCAGTCTTATAAAGTTACAAAATATGTAATATGTTACAGATAGGTTCATTAACTTCTCTTTTTTGGTACTAGTTTCACCAACCCATGTTCCACCGCAAGGAGCAGTAGTTCCACTAACAGCTTGACTTCCTATCAGAAGATGAATGTGGACAATGGTAAGACATCTAAAGGGCTGATAGTTATTTCTATAACTGTATAATGTCTTACTAGATTTTTCTTTTGAAGTATATAGTGCAGTATACAGTTTCCTGTTCTTTATATCATGTCAGCAGTGAGGTTCATAAAGTCCTGACAGACATAAAAAATTTAACAATCAAACAATATTTAGTGACCTTTTTCCCCAATTCTGTTCTTAACAGGCAATGCTACAGACATCAATGACAACAGGTGAGTCACAGATAAAGCGTCTTGTTGCTATTCACACCTTAATGTTTTATTCATATGTTATGCATACAAAGGGTGTGACTCCCATTGGTGCTTCTGTGAAAGTTTCCCTTCCAAGCTAAAGTATATTTCTATTGTATGATTTCGCTACTGGAAGTACCTGACTCTTACAACATTTGTCTGTGGTGCTCAAAAATGTCCTATTAGTCCTTGATGCTATTCTATGCTACAGTCTGCAGATTAGGAATATCACATGACATAAAAGTTAATATGAATAGTATTGAATAGTAATATAACACGTCTAAATATATCATATGACGTGTGATGTTCTGCATATGTGCTATCTATTAAGTATTAACTTCTCCATAAATATCTTTGTGTAAATAAATAAAACATTGCAATTATTATTATATTATTACGGTAATACATTATTATTATTATTATTATGAGAAGTTCATTTTCAGGTTTACCAGTGCACTATATATTGAATATAAATGTAGTAATTTTTAAATATAGCTTCTCACCGAAATCAGGTGTAAGTTTAAGTTCGAATTGAACATTATTGTCCCTTGTTCAGAAGTGACTTGCCATGTGGCTGTGAAGCTGATGACCAGGCCCAGTTATTTCCTCTTCATCAGGAGACTGCAGCCAGCTAATAACAGCATTCACAAGATATGTCCTCTCACCTGCACTTCAAGGTAATGCATGGGGCTTCCCCATAACTGTCCCATTTGCTTCAAAATTGAATAGATCAGAATGTGAAACCCAAGAATAATAATATAAATGAGCCTTCTATGAGGGTAGGGTGTCTGTCAGTGATCGGTAGAGAAGTGCTGTACCACAAAAGATCAAGTATGTACAAAAACCTCTGCTGTGGAATATAACCTGCTGATGGAGCATAGAAGGTCCCAGAAGCCTCTGTTTCTCTGAGGTCCATTTATACTCACCCATTCTCTTAATCAAACGGTCACTTCATCCAGCGAATCATTTCTATGCTATGCTTGGGAAGCATATCCATGTGTAAGAATAAAACAGCGGTAACTTTTAGCAGGCTATACTGCAGGGTTGTTGAATTTCTGATTTTCCCTCCTGGGAGAAACAAAAATGCAGCAGCCTAAGGGTGAAATGCAAGGACATGAATTAGTCAAGTTACACATGAGGCCCCACCTCCATGTCATCAAGTTACCTTCATCCTAAGTAATAATCAAAACTCAGGACAGCATTTTAAATGCCTCAAGCTCAGACCCGGGAGATTAGCCAGACCTCCTGGACCTAAATTTACTAAACAGGGAGATTTAAAGGTGTGGATGTTGCCCAAAGCAGCCAATCAGGTTTAAGCTTTCAGTTTCATTAACCCTTTCAAGACGCGGCCTATTTGGTCCCAAATGACCAAGACCTATTTTCCAAGTCTGACATGTGTCACTCTATGTGGTAATAACTTTTTAATGCTTTAATTTATGTAACAGTTTGTGAGATTGTGTTTCTGTGACACATTGTACTTTAAGTTAGTGGTAAATTTTGGTTGATACAGTCTGTATTTTTTCGTGAAAAATGCGCAAATTTCATGAAAATGCAAACTTTTTGACATTTTCAAAATGTTACCATTTCTGCTTGTCATAGTCATACCACATAGTCATTTTTTAAACCCCCTTTTACTTTTTTAGGATGGTAGGTGGCTCATAAACTTATTAGCAATTTTTCACAATTTTCTAATAATATAGGGGCCAGTTCATATTGGCTTTGAGGGGCCTGTGTGATAAGCATAATGACCCCATAAATGACCCCATTTAGAAAACTTTACAGGACCGGACAGATAAACCGAAAGACAAAACATAAAATGTAATCCCCAGATTTTAGGAATATCTCATATATGGTTGTAAAACGCTATTTGAGTACACCGCAGGGGTCAGAAGTGAAGGAGCGGCATTTGGCTTTTTTAGTGCAGATTCAGCTGCAATGGTTTTAGTGCGCCATGTTGCATTTGCAGAGCCCCCGGTTGTATCAGTAGAGTAAATTCCCCCAAGAAGTGATACAATATTATAAACTACACCCCTCAAGGAATTCATATACGGGTATAGTGAGCTGTTTGACCCCAATGATGTTTTGCAGCGGGAACTTTTTTCCTGTCAGGGTGGAAAGGGATTAACCTATAATTTTTTTACATTTTACTTTTTTTTTTTTTATACAGGTTTTCATTTTCATTTTCATCAAAAAGAAACCCCACACAGACACAAAATATTTAGTTTATTTAACTTTTCTATTTTTTTTTAAATGGGGGCAGGGCCAACATTTTGGTTTCCCCTGGCATTAGTAAAGATGGCAGTGACAGCTGCCATTGCTATTCTGTCACCCTGCGATGTTGCGGGGTGACAGTTTAAACTGCCACTGTACATGTATGGCGGCGGGCAGGAAGGGCTCAGATCCTGCGCCGCATATATACGCCACAGGGTCGAAGGTGTTAAACATACTGGAAAATGTGAGCTTGAATCTGATTGGTTGTTATGGACAACATCCCCACTTTTCAATTAGGCCTTGGAGTTCTCTGACCTGTCCCCAAAATTTGGAAAGTCGGAACCCATGCTATAATGATTATTACTCCTCTACTGTAATGTTCCTCTGGAACCCCTAACAGTGCATGTTTTCTAGGTCTCCTTGATGGAAAACAAATATATTGATTACTGATACTCCTGAAAAAAGTCAGTTTTAAAGGAATACTGAATCTATGCCTCTTTTCTTCTATTTTCCCCTTGATCTTGCACTAACCTATTAATTTCTATGCTTTGTCTTCCTTCTTTTCCACTTCCAGTTTCCGAAGGAACTGAAGCTTTTTCCCAGCATGCTGCAAGTTAGCTTCCTGTGGCCTCTGCTGCCAAACATTATCCTCCTTGTATGACTCCTGCTCAGTGTCTTTCTACTGTGCTCTGTTAACGTACTGTATACTAACAGCTGCTAATGTTTATTCTCTACCTTTGCAATGCACTCAATTATGTACCCACTTGTGTTTTAAACTCAATCCTCTAGAAGAAAAAAAAAATATGACTGTATATCTGTCTTATCACACACTGTGTCATTTACATGGGATTAGTATTGTATCAGAAGGAGTGGAATAAAAGGTGACAATTAAAGCTAAGTAATGTTGTTTTTTCCGTGCTAAGGCCTTGACAATATACTTGGGTTTGGATTTGTCACTCAGCTAAAGAGAAAATTTCATTAAAATCTAACATCTGCTTAGAATGCATGGTTTCTGGTGACTGGCCATGACTGACGCTCAAAAATAATGAAAATGACCTATACCTGCGTTCCACCCAAAATTTGCCTCTCACGTGATAGGAAATCAACTATTAATGAAACTTTCCCTTTACAAGAGCATGACAAATGCACTATTTCTCCATGTTAAATAGAGTAAATCTGCATCTTGAATACAAAAATATTATTTTTGTTTTATTTTTTGATTATACAATCAGGACAATTTACAATAAAGATACTATCAACTATTTTGTTCTATAATAGTTATTTCTTTTTTTGTAAATGGCGAAATGTCAGCAGAAGTTTTAGGAATGGTTTTTTTTATTAATTTTTTTTAGCGTTTTTGTACCAACAGATGTGTCTATATAATGTATAAGAAAGGCTTGTTATGACAGTAATTACAGGAGGTTAATAATTACATATATAACTGGTTAGATGAATAAATAACTAATCAATGGATACAGCTGCAGACCTGCTGTTATACGTTAATAAAGCAGAGTTGCCAAGTTTTTGGATACCAGCATCACTGGTGAGATTCGTGATACCCTCTCAAGTCACTCCTCAAACATTCAAACAATCCGGGCAAATCTCTAATTCCAAGAAATTGGAGGTATCCTCTACCGGCCAACCCCTGAAGATGTCTAGAGTACTATATGTCCATGGTCTCTCTTCTCCTCACCTGAGCAGGGCCCTGAATTTACAGCCACATAGTTACAATGGCTTGAATTTAAATCCTCCACTCCTGGACAGAACTTGCCGGACCGTCTAGCTTACCTGGTTTGTAGTGGACACAGTCCCTTACGATTCTCAAGACTATTCCTGATTATCATATATCATCACTGTTTGTCGGTGACTACTTCCCCCTCCCCTTCCTTCTCATCCCTTCCTGTTATTAATAATTACTAAGCCAACTCCCTACTTTCTATGCTGTCTAGAATTTTCAGCTTGTAACATGTTTTTATTCTGAGCCACAAGCTGGCCTTGATACACTACATGCATCTTTGGTGAGCTCCTCCGTACTGCTCTCCGGATCGCCTGAGTTGAGTTCTCCTAATTTCTTATTAGGTTCTTGTTACTTGTGTGCTATGCATGTCACATTGATTGCCATTGTCTTCTTGAGNTATCCAGTACAGATGTACTGTAAATAAAGTATATATTAAAAAAAAATATGGAAAAAAGTAACAGTGAGAGACAACAGTTTCAAGAAACCTTAAATTAAAAACATATCAACTGAAGATTGGAGATTGACAAAGCATGATGTGAGGTAATAACTCACAGTTAAGACTGCAGAAGAACATCAGGAAAAATGTAAAAAACACGTTTCCAGTTATTGGGCAATTGTAGTAAATAGGGATGTTGTGTAACATCCAATATAATAAAAAGCCAGTTTGATCACGGGTCATGTTTGTCACACTCTGATGCAGGCCTCAGAGTGGGGATTTTGAGGTGGTGGTATGNTGCTAAGCCCTTCCTCTTGAATAAGTCCCGCAATTTTGTAATAAAAGTTCTGGTATACCAAGGCAGCATATACCACCGGCCCACTTCGACCACTGCTCTGATGTCGTTATACAAGNATGACCACAATAAAATGATAAGAACCTGTTACCTGGAGATACAGGAGCTACAATCATCATCACATATAATAAAAGACCAGTTTGGTCAGCTTGGACAGCATTGGACAGCCAATGCTGTCTACGAAAGCCACAACCTTGGGTGGTAAGAAAGACAGTGATGAGAAAGAGGGGCCTGGTGGCTATGTTAACCCGAGAGCACTGTCATTTTTTACATAACTAGTNTAAATTAAAATATTCAATAAACGGTATACCTTGTACTATCATAGTAGAGAAAGTATACAGCTACAATTATGAAGTAGTATAGAATAGCTACAAGAGACGTCAAAAGACAAGAAGTTCAATAAAATCCAGGGACTCCTTCAATTCCATCTGTTTCAGCTAAATTGCAGAGAACTGGTGAAATTTGTTAAGGTGNTCTTGTCCGTATTAAGGTACTGTCTATCCGTTCCCTTATGAACAAGGGAATTGGGGTGTCTAGTGCGCTGGAATAACTGATATTTTTATAGGAGGAGATGGTCATAGACAAAACTCGTGCCCGGAGAGGTTGGGAAAATCTTGAGTAACCTGGTTGAGACCAAGTACGGGAGCTTGTACCAGGTCTCAACAACCAGAAGGCTTTAAGGGGAATTATGGATGGTCTGAAATACCTAGGGCCATTTAAAGTCTGTAAGTGGAGCGGGCACTTCCTTGTTCCATGCTAGTATACAACTTTTACATTTTATAATAAGTGTGAAGAAAAGCAGAAAAAGTCTGTAAATTAATTCATATGTCATTGTTACAGTATTATTCACCATGATTGACTATAGATGAGTAAAATCAAGCTTTGTGACACATCAGGATTGTCTATAATCATGACTTAATTATAATCAGCAATTAATCAGACTGTGAGGTGTGGTTGAGTTAGAGGTAAAACATGTAGTACAAACCATGGCTAAGGGTGAGGCTANTGCTATAACTGTGCATGTAGGCAAATAAACTAAGCTCAAACAATGTGACAAGTTCATAGCTGAGGTGACAAAATAACTCTAATTAGAAATATCCCTACAAGTTTGTGTGTACGTGAGTATGTGAATAATGCTCATGTGTCAAAATTGCACATGTGACAGTAAATAAAACACGTATAAATGTGTACATGGAGCATGTGTATATGAATATGAAACATATTGATGTGAATATGGTGTCGCATGGCTCTGACAATAATAACTATTTGTGTCTCTGCTATGGTATCCACAGCTCTGCAGTGCTGACTTTGTTGTTGACATGCCCCTACATATGTGATGTCCTCTTAACAGAATGTGAAGCATATGGCATATTCTAGGTTTTCTCTAGTTTTAAAAAGTATTTAAGAAAACGGTGATAAATATTAATAACTAATTAGATAGAACATNACAGATCCAGTTGCACTAACACTTATTTATCCCATCATAGATCAACATGATTATACCCAAGTGTACNCTTACACCTAATTTGCCCTTACTCCAAAGACCCCGTCTGGTGGGAGACATTGGCCTAAATTCACTAAGCTGGGAGATTGAAAAGTGAGGATGTTGCCCATAGCAATCAGATTTATGCACACATTAAGCAAAATTAAATTAACAGTTTGAACCTAATCCTCTGTGTTGCAGAATATGCTTCCCTTATCTCAATCTACTCACAAGAAATTCCTAATCCCAACACATAAACNGCTGAATGAGCACAGGAAGATCTATAAGAAGAAGATCTGGTGTAGTATACCCATTAAAAAATGAAATTTCACCCAAACTAAGGTACAAATGTTTACCACGTGCCTAAAAGGACAGCTGAGGTCAGCCGGGCCTGATTAAGCATAGACTCGGACTGACTAGCAGCAAATACCATTGATGCTTACAGTGTGTACTCTTGTGGAGCTGGTCATAGACTGGGCATTATGATATCACATGTTCTAATCACATGCATGATGTTACTTAGGCTCAGGGACACTCTCTGCTTGCTGCCATTCGTTCTTAGGAAAAACAGCGTAAGCAGCTCAATTTTTAAAAGCAATAATGGTAGACTGTTCTCCCCTATTGAACATGTGAACAATGCCAAGAAGGAATTTAAATAGGGAAAGGCATACCCTCCTACTGTACCTAATGTATTTGTTTTTTTTAAAATCTTTATATTTTAATTAAATAAAGATTCATTTTCCAAGGATACAGGGGACATTAGGTTGAAGGGATCACAAAGTATATACATAGTACAAGTAAATATACACGTAACAGGATATACATGTTACAAGTTACAGAGAACATAAAAGGCCATTTAGCCGGTACAGTTACTTAATTTTACTTACTTATGNATAAGGAAGTGAGGGCTTAACATAGGGGCAAGAGAAGTTGACAAAAACGTATCATTAATTTTACCTCCCCGCGATTCAACATAGTTTTGCCCACTCTTGAGTAAGTTGTGAGTAAGTCAGTAGTGCCTAAAGTCTAAATTTGGCCCATTGATTTTATGCACACCTACTAATACTACAACTAAACTCAAGAGCAAGCATGTTTAAACTCATCAGTCAAAGATAACAATCAACTTCAGCATATTNGGTACCATGAGCTTTTAAGAAAAGGGGATATAAAAGGCAGAACTCTGGGGCACACAAGAGATCCCCACAATCCAAGGTCTTACAGAAAAGGACAAGCTGCCTTCCTAGTCCTATATTGTACCCCCACAAAAAATTGTAACTTTTGTGTGGGCAAGGTGACTGAACTCAAGGTGATCTTAAATTTTTTTTAGTTAATAAAGCAAACAAATACAGTCAGCAGTTACCACAATATTCATATATGAAGATATAGATGTTAAAGAAATAACGGGAACGCTTGCAATAATATAAATATATATATATATATATACATATATATACTTTCTAGTACAATGTTACATGAAATATTATGGCAGAGTATTTTTTCTGTGTTTATAACATTTATACAGTTATCAAGAAAAAAAAACTTTGCATAATAATTTATTGCAATTAATATTCAACCTGGCAAATTTCCCACCAACCCAAATATAGGTTATCATGTTCCCTGCATCTGTAGAGTATTTGGGTAAAAATATTTAAAAACTATATAAAAACGCCATACACTACCATGAGGCGTGGGTATATAGATGATCTTGGAGAAGCTCTGTGTTCTCTCTGGGAGAAAGGGAGCAAGGCCAGAATGGTACAGTATGATCANGACATTGCTAGCTATGCTATTCCGCGAATATTACTTAAAACCCTTTCTCCATAACAGTAAACTGATTAGCTGATCACACTAGGACCATTTGAAAAGTTTTCTTCTTGGTAACATTATGTGATTGCAGTTGTTTGGATGTTATTCACATGTTGCTGTTATACCTGCATATGCTACACAACAATTTTTGAATTCCAGACTAAATACCCTGTCCTTGATATTCAATAATGCTAGTACTATATATAGTCACGTATATCTTATAATGTGGCATGTACCCGAATATAAGCCGAGGCACCTATTTCACCTAAAAAACTGGGATAACTCAGACCCTCCAACATGACCCATTCCACCAGGTACAAAATACTCTGTTCTGGAACTTCCAGCAATCAGTTACTATGGTAACCACCATTGTTACATTACTCAGACATCAGTTAGTTCGTTATAACCAGGTGAGTGACAGCTGAAAGCCCAGGAGTGGAGTATTATGTACCTGGTGGAATGGGTCATGTTGGATGGTCTGATAACTTATTGACTCGAGTATAGGCCTCCCCACAGTATGTCTGTCTGTCTGTCACCCCTGTGATAGGCTCATGTCACTGATAGATCATTGCCCCCATAGGACTGCACTGTCTCTGCTCTCTATGGACAGACATGACAGACAAACACTGAAAACATGGAACCATGAATTGAAATAAATGAAGTCATNAAGACTTGGAGCACAGTTATTGAATGTTTTAATGTTATTTACTTTCTATATACTTGATATACTTCTATATACTTATTTTCTACATTTGTCGGTTCTATTAATTTATAAATAATAGGAATTANAATAATATACACACACTTGGTTTTTATATTGTGGATTTTGGGCTATCCATGTCTTTTTAGCAGCGGCAAACAATTAAGTAAGATTTTTCGGTATTGTTGGTTTTTAAATTTGTTTTTTCAACTTGTTTAATTTTTTTAACGAGTTCTATAATGTGAATATCATATCATTAATATACATAAAAGTTATATTTATATATATATATATATATATATATATATATATAATACTGTAGGTATTGCAAAAAAACAAACATGAATGCAAAAACTATTTCCACTCTGAACTTTCTGGTCCGTGTGCGACAAGTGGCAGAAGAACCTCTGCTTTAGAGAGCACTGGTTCTGGCGGCACTAAAGTGCACTGCTGCCCGTGTCCAAAATGGCTGCCCAGCGCCTGACATGCCAATCCATACGNTAATAATCTCCATGGTGATACTGTCTCTCCCAGCGGTGGAAGCGGGGTCACGTGACGACATGAGACGCCTGGGTGGAGGCGGCGTGCAAGCGCGCATGCGTGCCCATCGCCCAGGTGAGTTAGAAGGGGCGGAGAGAAGAAGCAGCAGTAGCTCAGGCCAGCGGGGAACGGCCCGCCTCGGACTGAAGAAGAAGAAGGGGAGGCTAGGGGGCCGAGCTCGCTGGCGGCACCGAGGTGCTGACATGTCCTCCTCCTCCGCCGCCGTGCCTGCCGCCTCTTCTGCGGCTGTCGGGATGCCCGCCACCACAGCCAAGACCAAGACGAAGAAGAAGCATTTCGTGCAGCAGAAAGTGAAGGTGTTCCGGGCCAGCCACCCGCTCCTCAGCGTCTTCATGTGGGGAGTCAATCACTCGGTGAGGCCCTAAGGAAGCACGTCACTCACCTGGAGTGCACACTCCAACTCACACACAGTCTGTGCACATGAGTGCAGCCATTGTGTTTCCCTATAGTGTCTTATTATACCGTGTAGCCATGTTNCAGCAGCCATCACATTGACTCATTCATAGCATGTACTCCTGTCACACCAGCTGTGTTCCCCATAGTCATACAGACCCTCCAACGTGACCCATTCCACCAGGTACAAAATACTCTGTTCTGGAACTTCCAGCAATCAGTTACTATGGTAACCACCATTGTTACATTACTCAGACATCAGTTAGTTCNTTATAACCAGGTGAGTGACAGCTGAAAGCCCAGGAGCGGAGTATTATGTACCTGGTGGAATGGGTCATGTTGGAGGGTCTGGTCATATTCCTGGTNCTTCACTTTCTGTGCAGTGTCACACATAGCATGCAGCAGATGTATTGTGGCAGCGTGTCCAGTATTCATCTGGNTGTATTCATTGGTTAGTACAGGGGTTGGCAACCTGTGGCTCTCCAGATGTTGACAAACAGCAGGTAGTCTACCCCTGGACTAGTATTAAGAAAGTGATCTTACTATGTATATGAGTGGTATAATTATATAGTGACATGTTATGTGCATTCACTATCAAAGCACACATTGCTTCTCCGCTAGGTCTATGTCTCCTCTTTGCAGCNAAGCTCTCCTATGACATTGACTCTTCTTGACCCGTGGTGACTCCATGTCTGGTCTGGCTGCCATCGGCCATTCCAGACCTTGCGCTATTCAAGGTTAACTGACAGCTTTTGGGATCAGTCATTTACAGGTTTTTTCCAGCAGCGAATGTTCATCCACTAGAAATAGTCTCTTTGTTTTCCAGCTTGACAAAGCGCATGGAACATAAGTGGAGGGGGCAGAGCCATACATAACTTGGAGCAAGTGATGCAGATCTGGCCGTTTCCTGACATAGATCCTGTTATAGTGCTATAATTAGAGTTATGGGATTACAGTGTATTCCTCATCTTCACATCATAATCGTTTGGTTTCCCTCACATTGGCATAGCATAGTGNAGCTTATATGTCAAATAATCCGTATTCCATAATCGCATCTAATTATATTTTAAACATGTGGAAAGTGCATGATGGGTTTATATAACAGGCAATGGGCATTTTACTGCAGGCAGTTCACGTGCTCATCCTTCCTATGTTTTTGTTTACTTTGCCCACACACAGGGGCTGTGTCCATTGTAAGTACCCTAAATACGGCTGCTTATTAGAGCAATGTACCTAGTTTAAGGTGTATATAAAAATGTGCAATGCAACCATTTTTGTTTTATTTCCATTTGTTACAGTGAAAGTCTCTTCCAGATCTATGAGTGGAACGTGTGCATGTGCTGTGAGCAAAGAGTGGAAGTCAGAATCCAATTCTTTCAGTTTAATGTTTGCTGTCATTTCTTTGGTGTCTTGGATGTGTATTACATGTTTCTTTTCCATTTTGTTATCCAATACACGCTGGATGTTTAGTTGTGAATGTGATTTGTGTGTGTGTGTTTTCTTCAAATACAAGACAGAATGTAGGAGATGGTGAAATGCTTCTTACTGTCTGTCCATTTGTATTTGATAGTCCTTAGTTGACATGCTTTAATGGAATAGTAGATGCTGTATGTATAGTGTTTGTAGACGTGACCCTTTTGTTGAGTTTTTATCTAATACATTTTTTTTATTTTATTACCATAAAAAAATTATTTCAGAATCCTGAGGGAGTTGATGGTGTTGCTAATGTGGAAATATATTATTTTGTTTTATAGGTTAATGAGCTCAATCAAGTCCCTATTCCTGTGATGCTCCTGCCTGATGATTTCAAAGCAAATTCTAAAATTAAGGTCACCAATCACCTTTTTAATAGGTTTGTGGATCTTTTGTTGCTGCGTTGTATATTCTTTTGTAACTGGTTCTAGACCATTTCAATGTTGTAAATACTCATTCATATATATATATATATATATATATATATATATATATATATATA
>JABWIB010001650.1:41393-55914 GCA_016617825.1 Platyplectrum ornatum | reverse complement strand
TGTTAAATTGTAAAGCGCTACGTAATCTGATGGCGCTATATAAAAACCTGTTAATAAAATAATAATAATAAATTCATCTCTACTGGTCAAGCTGGTTGCCTAGGTGTTATCTTGAGGTGTTTATCTTGAATTTTCCTTTGTGCCTCAAATACAATCTAAATATGTATATACATCTGATAGACAATCTTCAAAAATACATTACAATACCACAAATACCCTTGTGCTGTCAGTTAAAAGATGCCAATTGTAGGCTTATACTTTGTTGCACCAAACATATAGCAGAAAAAACCCCAAAAAACAAAATATTAAGTGGTCAATTCACAACACGTATGAATAAGTTCTTGCCAATGTGGTCCACAATGATGGTGCTCATATATGCACAATCTGGATCAAAGCAAAGTTCACCAAATAAGTGTGTTATAGCTGTTCTTTAATAATATAATCTAATATTCACAACTCTTCTGTTTTCTAAATGGAGCAAGATCCATTCAGCACCATCAGAAAAGTCACTCGTAGGGTGTCGATTAGCAGTGTTTCGTCATGCTACTCCTCTGGTACTGTATTTGCATCGCTATAGAATGTCGTTTTGAACTAAGCCTCAAGTTCACAACCTCTGTCTGAAGTCGGAGTGGGGAGGACAGAAGACAAAAGACATCCGCATCCTGTGCAATAAATTTTTTATTTACCTGTTTTTTTTTGTTTTTTTAAATAAACGTATATTGCTCTCTCACCTGAAACCCTGGGTACACCTCTGGGGGTGACTGCTGCTATACTCTCCACCTCCAAACATTACAGGCAGGCACAGGACTTTCTGTTCTGTAATTGAGCACCGACTAGTTCTTACTGCTAAAATACAGACAATAATCTAAATAGTCAGAGAAACTTAAAAAAATACTTTTTCTTTATCGTGTACACTTTAAAAATACAACAGTAGCAATGTTAACCAAGATACACACAGTTGTAATTAGTGTGTGTTTTAATGTAAATTAATGACACTGATGGAATAAAGTGTTTTCGGCTGAGTAAATCAGCTTTACATCTACTTCTTTCTGAATGTTACTTACCATAGTTGTCAACTCTCCATGAAGATTTAGCTAGTTTTTTAGTTGTTTAGGGTGTTTAGGACGTTTAGGGCATTTACTGTATTTTGTGAAGTTTATGTCATCTCCAGTATAATAGGTGTCAGTACTAGGCTATTATACCTGTATTTACGTCACAGGATTACAGCTGCCAGTGCTACACCCTTACTTTCTTTGTTTTAATCAATAAATGCTGATGCTACCATTTTACTGGCTATTTGTAGGACACACAACTTTGTTTCAGCACCTTCATAGTGCTAGCGCAATTGCTTTGATTTTTACTTGCACACCTTGTCAGTCATGATATAAACTATACACTGGGGTGCTGTAAATTATAAGGGCATGACAAAGGTCAGTCTTTATGGTCACAGAAATGTTCAAATTTACAGATGTACCCCTGTTGAACAGTAAGTGCCGGATGTGTCAGCAGTACTGTATTGGAAATGATGCCGCAATTATAAAGGTGGTACGTATAGATTTTGGTTTATGTGGCTGGTCTCCAGAAATACACAAAATTTTGAAATGAGGACATTTATGTGAAATCACTGCCTTACCCCAGGTCCCGGGAGATTTGCCTCTACTCTTCCTGAAATTCGGGAGTCTCCTGGACATTCCGGAAGAGCCAGCAACCCTGTGTATACTATGCTATTCTGTTAGAGCATTAATGGGAGAACCATCTATTCCAGAGGAGAGGGGAGAGATTTGAAGAATATTTATATTTAGACTTAAATATATATTTAGACTTACATGACTTATACCTTTTATCTCCCGTTACCTTATTCTGTATTTTCCTGATAAATTAATTTATACTATGTTTAAACTGTATGTTTAATATTAATATCTCATTAATCTGATATGTCCTTATTTGATAAAAAACTGACATATATATGATATATTACTGTCTTTCTTACTATTTATTTATTATGCATTTGTGCATATTGAAATGTTTCAATAAAAACAATAAAAAAACATATATTATCTGTATTGTACACACACAAAAGCATTTTTATGTACTTTATTTTAATATTTTCAAACTAATTGTATTTCAAATGGTACAAATACCATTACAATATATAGCTGACAACATATTTTTGACTGTTGACATTGTAACTGTTGAGCCCTCAAAATCAGTTTGTCCATTTATCAGGACAAACCGGTAGGCGGCCGGGACAGGTATCCAAAAGCGGGACTGTCTCACTGAAATCAGGACAGTAGGGAGGTCTTCTGTACCTGAAAGTTTAAGAGTGAGAGCTCTTGGAGACCTAGCCTGATTTCTCTCTCAGCTACAGATTATACAATGGACACAGCGTCACATCAGTTTGAAGTTGGTTGATGTGCTGGGAAATACATAATTAGATGACTGAATGGATTTTAAATTAGGAGCCAGGGAGAGGGTGAAGATACAAACAGTAGAGATGTGTAGAAAAACAAACATGGCAACTATTAATGATTTTGAAAGACAATTGTGATGTAGTTAAATAGAAGAATGTCATGACCGAGTAATGAATTTGGAAGATAACATATTTAAGAAGGATAGAAATAATTTCAAAGGGGCTGCTTTGAATGGATGAGTCTAACTATGCAGATAGAAATGGGACAATGGAAATTGATTTGACAAAGGAATACATTTTTTATAATTGCCTCTGCTGGGAGATTCTATTGAAAATACCCATCTCATGACTGTCAATATTTTAACTAAAATTGTCCAAAGGCTGCAGCAATATATATGGAATAGACACATAGTATAAAACACACATGACACATAAGCAACATAATGGTAAAATAGTGCCAGATAATATAGCAGTTTAATAAAAGAACTAACAACAAATAAGGACATTTATAGCTGACATGGTGGTTGTAAGATATAACCCAGTAGGTATGGCATAGAACAGTTGCAAATATATAATACAATGAGGCCTTATCTCTAACTCACAAATTTATATGTAAATATGACATAAAAAAAAATTAATGATATGATGCATATCGATATTAGCTATATTAGATACAGGGGATAAGAGGAGTGTACACAGGTGACAAACTGTAGCACTGTATAACTGAAAGTTATACAGATTTGTCAGAAATCTGTAATTAACTAAATGTTATTACCTATCACTGGCTGACAGATAGCTGATCTCTTTTGGTCATACAGACATACAGGAAGCCCCCCTTTTGCCATCTTGTTCCTCTCCACTCCAGTGCTTATAGTTAGACACCATGGCCTAAATTTACTAAACCCCTGGATTATAAAAGGGGCGCACCATAGCAACCAATTAGATTCGAGCTCCAGTATGTCAAATTAAACTGAGAGCTTGCATCTGATTGGTTGCTATAGGCAACATTCCCACCTTACTAAATTTAATCTTGTGTAACATAGACAACACTGGAAGTAGAAGCAGTTACCTCATATAGAAGAAGTTTACAACTTAAACCTATACTCAAAGATGGTTGACAACTTATAGTAACCCAATTCCAAAATGCAGAAAGCTCTTCTGATGAGGCAAAAAATTTTAATTTAGAATGCCAACATACTTATCAGTGTCAGCTTCTACAGGGACGGTGCTAGGTCTCTGGACATTCTAGTCCCAACACCCATTCCCCCCCCCCCCCATCCTGGTCTAGTTCACACTGTTCTATAAAGGAGCGGCAGACCCCTCCCAAGCTGGCTGATTATTTACCAGACCAGATGCTCCAGGCAATAGCCTAAGTTTGTCTAATGGTAGCGTCAGACCTGAATATCTGTAAAACCTTCACCGTCATCTTTGTGAGCTGAGTTTGGATGAGTTTGATTTGCTAGAAAAAGGTTTAAAGTATACGTTATTTTTTTTAAAAGCATGCACCAACATAGACAGTAACATAAAATGCCCCCTTCCCCAATCCAATATTATTACTTTATTACTTAGTATGTAGATCTTAAACAATTGCTGCTGGTTATTACCTATAGTTAATCCGACTGAAAAAAACATGAATATGCAGTGCCAAATTACCAAATGTATTGGGTGTACAGCAATGTAAATGGTTGAATCAGCCATTATCAGGAATCTTAATGGAATAGTTTAATAGAATTGGGTTTTGATTTGGGTTTCCTGACCTACAATGGACAAAAGAGTATTTCTTAATGAAGCCAGCCCTACAGATAATGGCATTTCTGATGCTGTATACTAGCACTATCATATTAACCGGATAGAGGAGGAGAGGGTTCAGGTTATTCTGTAGAGAGTGATACACACACACAGTAATCCACACAGTAATGTAGTATTTTATCTGCATATCCGTACTTAAGTAGACAGTGATTGGCATTACCTCATAACGCTTACACTTCCTATACTTCAGATTATATGCTGATTTTAAGCATGCTTGTGTTGGATTCCTAGTTATTTTATATGAAACAGAGCTAAAACATGCAGGGAATGACAAAGTTATTGATTTATATGCATGTGTTAGGTTAACTCACATCTTCCCACAACTAGATGACGGTTGATGTATCATCACTAGTTCCCCGGTTTAATTTAACATAAGTTGTTCTAGTGTGGCTATTACACGATATAGAAATTAGAAAGATAATATCTTCTTCTTTAGTTGAAGCTACATGCTGGATCCATGTGATTAGTCATTACAATCCTTAGACTTAGGACAGGGTAAAATCATTTTGCTATGTAACCTCTATTTATCTACAGATCATGGGCCTGAGGCTGGTATAATAAACTCACATGGGAAGTAGATATTGTCACTACAGTCACACTTTCAAAACCATGAACTCTAAATGAATGTTCCGCAAGCCCAGAGGTGTGGGTGTGCAATTAGGTTGATTAATTCAGTTTACCTGCCCTGTAATTCAACCCCCTGTGGTCGCATTGCAAAAAACTTGTCTGCTGCAAGCACAAATCAGCTAAATTACCCTGGAGTCACGGCCATTGCATGTACACCAGCGAAATACAGCGATGGATCTCACTGGCGTATGGCCAGCATAAGTCATGAGAGTGTAAAGATCTGAATCTGCCCCACTGAGTGGAAAAGGTATAACTATATTTTACCTGGGTCGTAGACACTAGCGGATACCATGGTTGATACCTAACTCCCGCCCACCTTATTTACACTACATGGTTGGGGGGTCTATTTACATTTTTTTGATGTGTTATGGCACACTCATGCGGATAGCATAAAAGGGGTATCAGTATAAGCGCCGCTACCATCTGCCTTTTCCGCATGAGGGAGGGAGTGACGGGGGGGGGGGGCACACACCTGCATAGATCTCCAGGTATGTGGGTATCTGGAGTACCTGCATATAACAAAGTAAAGAAGAAAGTAAAGTTAAGTATGGGATCAGAGAAGCAATATTAATATCCATGTAAATGTGGGGCTAAAGGTAGAAAGTAATGCAGTTATGACACTGTTATTCAGTGAATCACCTTTTTTGTTACTATATCACTGAAATATGCTTTCTGTCTCTGTATGTGTCACTCTTCAATACAGCATTTTATTATCTAAGAAAAGAAATGTTGCATAATTATAGTCTTAGGGAAAAAAGGCAATTTTATTAAGCTCATTTTTCTACTGATATCCTTGTGGATGATTGAGAAATTATAGAAAGTATGTTCCCAAAGGGGACTTTTATTGTTGCAGATATTAAGCAGAAGAGCAAATAAGATAAAAAAAAATGTTAATAAAGCCACACATTTCAATTATCTATTATTTACATATAATAGGCTTCCTAAGTTGCAAATGTTGAATCCTGATTGTATTTCCTTTAATTACTTAATTATAATTAAATCAAAGGACAGAGGGTTAGCAGTATTATCGCTGCAAGCTTTTGATCCTTTAAATGTACACAATTAGGCAATGGTATAAAATGTGTCTTAGGGGACTGATGCTTTGAAGTCAACCAAGATAAAGGATGAATGAAAAATAAAAAGATATGTGTAATAACTTAGCTATGCATGACAAGGTAGCCATTGTGATGCCTTCTAATGGCGATGATTATTATTTTACAAGATATCAAGGTGCTAGAGGTTTCATAAAAGAAAGATTCATACATGGTAAAACAGAGACATCTAGTGGCCAACACTTAGATTGCAAGGTATTCTAAACAAGTATTCTTATATATAGATAATTTTAATGAATGGGTTTATTTTACTTACACTAAGCTCACAATAAAAAAAAAAAATGAAAGAAAGGCATATATATATATATATATATATATATATATATATATATATATATACACACACTTTGGATGGGCTAATAATGTATACTTCATTAGATGCATTAATAAAATGTTATTGACAGCTTTAAGATAAAAAAAGTTCTTATCCAGAATGGTTATATATTAAAGTGATCCCCTTATGTCTTGTATGTGAATAACATGGGGGGGATCCTTTGCAGTAGTCTTCCAGATTCTGCTGTTCACTAGTTAGGGGAAGAAAGATTAGGTAGAAGAAACACCCTACACTAGGTATATACAGTATATTAGGGCATCGGTACAATTCTCATATTTTGGGCTCTATACACCACCACAATGGATTTGAAATGAACAAGATGTGCTTTAACTGCAGCTTTAATTTGATGACATATACATCCAAATCAGGTTATCAGTGTAGGAATTAAACAATCCCGAATCTAACTTTCATTTTTTAATACTTCGTATTACATGTTGCAAATCCTTGGCAGTCAATTACAGCTTGAAGTCTGGGATGCATAGATTTCACCAAACACTGAGTTTCATCCCTGGTGATGCTCTGCCAGACCCCTACTGCAAATGTCTTCAGTTCCTGCTTGTTTTTTTTTTCTTTCAGGTTTGTCTTCATAAGGTGAAATGTATGGCCATTGCATAACATTCCACATTTTAGCCTTAAAAAAACTCTGGTTGTTTTGGCAGTATGCTTTGGATGAAGAACAGTCCAATGAGTTCTGAGGCATATGAGCCGATAATATTGCCTGAAACACTTCAGAATTCATCCTGCTGCTTTTGTCAGCTGTCATATCATCAATAAATACAAGGAACCAGTTCCATTGACAGGCATACATGCCCATGCCATGACACTACACACCACCATGCTTCACTGATGAGGTGGTATGTTTTGGATCATGAGCAGTTCCATTCTTTCGCAACACTCTTCTGTTTCCATCGTTCTAGTACATGTTCTTTGTCTGATCTGTCCATAGGATGTTGTTCCAGAACTGTAATAGCTTTTGTAGATGTTGTTTGGCAAACTCTAATCTAGTCTTCCCGTTTTTGTGGCTTACCAATGGTTTACATCTTTTGGTGAACCCTCTATATTCACTCTTGTGAAGTGTTTTCTTGATTGTTGACTTTAACACATATATATCTACCTCTTGGTGAGCGTTCTTGATTTGTCAAAGGGTTTTTCTTCACTAGGGAAACAAATCTTCTGCCATCCACCACAGTTGTTTTCCGCAGTCTTCAGTGTATGAGTTCTTTGTGAAAAGGTATTTTTTTCAGCATGTAATAACATTTACATGCACCTCTTGCATTGCAACATGGTTTTGCTTATGACTACACTTGCACCTAAAACAGGTGTAACGACAAATGTAGATCAGTCCCCTAGAATCGACTCCAGACTGTTTACCTGCAAAATTGTTGGTGAAATAATTAAGGAATAGCACACACATGTCTTTAAATAGATTTTGAGTCAATATTACTTTTGGTTACTTAAAAAGTGGGAGGCAATTATAGAAACCGTTTTAATTACATTTTAATCACCTAATTTGGATGAACACACCCTTAAATTAAAGCTAAAAGTCTGCAGTAAAAGTACATGTGATACCCGAGTATCATTAATGAGGGGTTAATCTGGCTTCTGTAAGTAATGTCTGGCTGTGAGCTATTGTGCTACAATGTATGGTTCATATCCTGTCACGTTCTGCACATGAGGAGAGAATGTGTTCTAATAGGCTGACATCATAGATAAGGTCACACTATATAAGTTTGAAGAGTTTTGGCACCAGTGATTCTGCAAGGTACCCCGGTAATCCATGCTGCGTGAAACACAGACTGCTCTGTTCAACCAGCCGGGATGACTCGGGAGGAAATAGACTACCTTTGTGATTGGGCTGAGGCTGTGGACCTGAGTGACTAATCGGGCTCACAATACGATTTGGGCCCGAGTATACCCCCTTGGGCGATGCTCAATTATGATGACGGGGAGGATGTGTCTGATACTATGGACGCTATAGCCATTGCTGAGATAGCACCAGATTTGGGAGAGACTGTCCAGAAACAACCTCTCGGGTCATGCACAGTATGGAGGAGGTTTACCAAGGACCCTCACCGCAGAAAGGGAAGAGCTTGTGTGGCACGGCACAAGGCCAAATGGTTGGCCAGGCTTGCAGAGTGGGATGTTAAGAGGATGGCAGTGGTGAAGGTGTTTAACAAATGGTATGTCTGACCTGGTCCCGTTTGCCACCGAGGTCTGGGATGAGGTGCCAGCGCCTTGCAATGAGGACGAGGAGGACACTGCAAATTCAGAATTGACTCCCATTGGTCTTACTCACCTAACACCTCCATTGTTCGCGCCTGCGTAGCCCGCCAGTGAAGCTGTGACCAGGACCCTGTAGATAAAACCCAACCAGTCCGCAGAACCAGTAGAGGGTGAAAGGCGTCTAGAGGTTCGATATTCGTATATATGTGGGCGAGACAGGCCAAGGCTTGGGACGCCAACAAGCAACCAACATCAGGAGCTCATCCCGGGAGGACTTATTGGGCTCATCCGGATTCTAAATTTGTCTCACTTATCCTCAACACCTCCTCAACGACTCACTGGAATTGGCGAACTGTGGATTCCAGGGTAACACATATAACCTAAAATAGTCATGTATGGTGCCAAGCGGCCTGGCATGGGACCGGAAGGGGGTCATCAATGTAAATATTGTTTGTTTGATTTGAAATCCATTGTGGTGGTGTAGAGATCAAAATATAAGAATTCTGCTGGTATCCCAATATTTATGGACCTGACTGTAAGTATATCACATTTATCTAAATGTTTACTTATCTTAATTAGTATTTTTACTTATCTAAATTGTATCCCAGTTAAATTACTGCCAATAATAATGATAGAAGAAAGATTCATACAATGAATGAGTGGACTTTATACACAAGATTAGTGATGCAGATTAGTGGTAAATGTGCAAGATATATATATATATATATATATATATATATATATATGTGTATATATAT
The DNA here is from genome assembly GCA_016617825.1 of Platyplectrum ornatum. Taxonomy (NCBI): domain Eukaryota; kingdom Metazoa; phylum Chordata; class Amphibia; order Anura; family Limnodynastidae; genus Platyplectrum; species Platyplectrum ornatum. The sequence continues at coordinate 46,641 of JABWIB010001650.1, read as the reverse complement.
ATATATATATATATATATATATATATATATATATATATTTCTAATGATAAAACACTTTTATCATTAAAACTGAAATGTTGGACATGTTTCATTGTGACTGACTTCTTCAGGAGGATATGTCATAGGGCTCAGTACTTAATTTAAATAACCTGCCCAAAGCATAATCTACCAATGAGGGAGAGGTTGCTTGTATGCAGGCTACAATTTCACACTGGTTGAATGATTGATTGGCTACAGTTTTACACTTATAAATTACAAAAGTTCTCATTATTTAAGATTTATACAAATGTAAAATACGGGGGATTAACTATAAAATTAAATACACATAAATATCATTCAAACAGTAAAAAAATTACTATTTAAAAAACAGCAACAGCGATGTTCTGTTATGGAGAAACAGAAAGACGTTAACACATAATTCAAATACATCCAATTTAACTAATCAAGAAATCATACTATAAATTCATTACCATAGTCCCAAAACACAAGAAATATATAAACATTCACAACTGTTTGTAGCCTGATCTAATAACCACCAGCATATCATAATCTATAAAATTACACAACATGATAATATTGTAACTGCCCACATACATATAACATATAAAAATTTGTGTTTTCTCTCTTCCACATCAAAGCATCATCATTATCAAGATATCTAGTTCCCTTGTTTGAGTTTTGACAAGGGTCATATTTAGAGAGATACATACTATATTTAATTATATCCAGTATGTCTTGTTAATAAAGTAGAAAATATTTTTTATTCACTTAATTAGACACTTGAGCAAAAATGTACTAAAATTTCCATAAAAATATTGTTACCATCATTGCAACTAGAAATGGTATGCAACATGATAAATAGCATAAGATCTATGTATGCTATTGTAATGATGGAAGACTCTCACACAAGATGTGAGAGCGGGATCCTACCTCAAAATTTCTGTGTGTCCAGTAATCCTGACGCAGAATGTGTGGTGCTCTGATATAATATTGTTTGTTTGTTTATATATATAATATTGTTTATATATTTATAATGGTGTGATGTAGTGGTTCCAAAACTTTCTCAATCAGGCACCCTTAGGGTCAACAAAATTTTCCAGGCACCCCTAAGACAAAATGATTTCCCAATTTTTATGTTTTTGAGTCAAAATAGTGTAATAACTATTTAGGTAAAACAGAAATACTTCAGATGGATATAAAATCTTGTGTAGGTCCTATACAAGAGATAAAATCATGCTTCTAAGCATCACTAGCAGTGTGCCACCATGTTGGGAAAAATGGGCATCCCAGGGAGCCTAGGAACAAGGTTTGGAAAACACTGGTGTGATGTATAGTTTATTTTAACATGGCACACACACAGTGAATTCCCCACTCCCATTTTTCTTTTCTATACCCTAAATTGCACCATAAAAATGTCAATAAAAATATAATGGTAAAAAATAAATAATTTAAAATAAATAAATAAAAAAAGACAGAGAGGTAGCATTTGTGGATATATTTTTCGATAATAATTGCATACAGTTTGAAAGGAAATATTGCAATAGGAAATATGTTCAATGTCTCTTAGCCACTCAAATTAAATATCAAGTTGAGTTGTTCCTGCTATTTAGACTTAAAAAGACAGGTAGAGCTGCATACCATCGAGGCTTGGCTTGGAAACTTAATGGGGGGGGAATTTACTAAAGGTTGATTTGATGAAGGATATGAGCTCGAGTCAAATTGTGGCATTTTAAAATTGACAGACAATTTGGTGTATTTACTAATCATCAATTTGGTGTGTCAATTTCAAATCGTCGTCAATTTCACAATTTTGGTTTGTCATTTTGAGGTAATTTAGCAGCAATTTGGTGTCAATTCGAATTGGACTAATCTTGCATCTATTTCAGTGACTGCATCATCACCGGCGAATTACAAAGTTTCCAATTCTCGTTCAATTAGGTGGCAGTTTATTCCAGGGTCATCCTTTATATAAACTTCTGACAAGTTTCTTTGAGGTGCGTTTGGAGTTGGAGAGAGGTAGGGCGAGTTGGCGTGTGTAGGTTTAGGTGGATTTCAATTGCAGTTGGGGGGCTCAATTTAGTTAGCTATTGGGTTTGTAGACCTTCTCATTAAACTAAATATTTCCTTTTGACTGTGGGGATGAAAGGTGTGGTCACTGATACAGAATCTTCTAGTCTATTATAGGCCATGATCTCTCCCACATCTTATACAGGCCAAGAGAATAAGTAATGCAGTTCAGGGACTACTGGGTGAGGAGAATCTTGATCCTGATGAATCCCAGGATGGTGAGGTGGTTTGGACCCAAAATATTATTACAGTTTTTGCTCAGTTAAGAAGAGACAGAAAAAAAATAGTTTAACATAAAGTGTAGAGCAAAAAAATATTGCACTACCGTGTTAGAGAAATCAATGTTATGTAAAATACTCTCGATTAAAAAAGGCAATTATAATTGTGATACCTTCATTGGCTAACCAGAAAAATCATTATATAATTGTTTTCAGAGTACAGAGGCTCCTTCATCAGGCAGTTTACAAAATTAATTCACTCCTATACTTTTGTCTTTTTTGAACCAAAAGTATTTTACAACACTTTAACATAGAATTCATAATTATTATTATTATAGATATGTATAAAAGTTTTTGTAAAATAAACTGCACTAGTAAAAACAATTACTATGCATATTGGGGTGCAAACATGTATATAAAAAATTTATATAATTTATAGAGAAAAGAGAATATAGATATACTTTATAGCATGCACACCTGTGTGAATTTACAGAAATGCCTTATTTACTTTTAGCTAATAAGTTTACAAACATATTTTCAGTGATATATAGTAGTGAATTCAAACTGTCTTTGCCCCAGATAGACATCAATCAATCCAGGAGTCCTCCCTAATCTCCTAAGAATATTACCATCTGACCCTATAATTATAAACTATCCCCCGCAAGGAGAGTGCTTCACCCTTCTGGGTTAGTACACTTACTCTCCCTGTCTGTTTTGTAGTGTCACTGGAGTCACTTGTGATTATGTGATATTTTGTCTTTATATCCCTATAAATTCCAGGGAGATCCCACATTAACATAACTAACTAGGAGTAACGTCTCGTTCTCTCATTAGTCTCAAAAGGCTTGAATGATATTTTATCTTTATTGCGATATATATCCCTATAAATTCCAGGGAGATCCCACTGACCAAGTCCACATTATCATAACTAACCACAAATAATGTCCCGTTCTCTCATTAGTCTCAAAAGGCAGGGAGATAATACTTTTATCCTCAATATCAGTCAGAGGTGTATGGAGTTCTTTGGATCACAGTGAGCATCAGGGCATCGGCATGCACACGTTTCACTGTATTTGTATTCAGCTCTATCAAATAAGCATGTGTCTTCTGGTCTCTCCATCTGTAGTTTTAAAGGCTATCTGACGTCACTACGTAGAGAGTATCTTGTGCCTTGATGCAAATGTCTCCCTACACTTTGTTAATTACTCCTAAGAGCATAGCCCCAGATAAGGGCTGTAAAATATTTCTTAGCCACTAGACAACACAAGGCCAATGATGATTTCATAATAACACTATTATGGTTCATATTAACTAAAAATAATTTACTATTTAATGGGCAGTACTATATGCAAGGGGACGTCCATGGGAATAGCGTGTGAACCCACCTTTGCAAACTTAAACTTGGGGTTGTGGGAGCAGGTTGTTGTCTTTTCTGAGCCAAATGAGGGACACACGTCATGTCTTCTTCTTTGGCTCAGATATATAGAAAACATCCTGCTCCTATGGCAAGGTGGGCCCCCGATCTGGAAAAATGTAGCACAAATTAATTTATTAATAATAATAATTTATATCTAAGACTAACACTGAACTATAGTCAAAAGATAGTGGAATTTTTAGATGTGAGGATTATGATTGAGGAAAATGGGGCTCTAACAACTGACCTCTATCGCAAACCTACTTCCACCAGCAGTGTACTGCATACTAAGAGCGCACATCATAACAACATAGTGCAAATCATCACAAGGGGGAATATTTGAGAGTCAGAGGAACTGTACCAGTGAGAGCTAAAGAATTGCAAACTAGGCTAATAAATAGGGGCTATTCTTTAAAGGCCCTAAATCGCGCATATCATCATGCACTTGAAGGAAAGAAAAACAAAGCAATCCTATAACAGAAGAGACTATTGTTATCAATCTAATTCAATTCACAAAATCAGAAACAATATTTATATGATTTAAATACAGATTATATATCAAAAGTCATAGGGACTGAAATATCCATGTGCTCGCGTAGAGTGAAGACCCTCAAAGACAAACTAGTTAGAAACCACTTTTTCAAGAGACAAAGACTCTTGAGGATTAGTTGCAACCCATGTGGCATTTTTAAGAAAAAAGAACTCAAATACTTTGGGAATTATAATACCCAAAACGTCATCTATTGTCTAAAATAAAAAGTACTATGTTGGGAATACCTTAATCCATAATAGTGCCAGAGATAAAGAAACATGTAAAATATTGCTTCCGGTGGCTAAGCATTTTTTAAAAAGCAATGAAGCAAATCCAAAATTACTTAGAGGCTTCATTCTACAAACTATTCCCCAGAGAAGGAGGCACTAATCAGTTGTTATTAAAATAAGAGAGCAGATGGATAGTCATATTAGATAGTATATCCCCAAGTGGATTAAATGAGCAAAAAAGTTACGCTCTTTTTTATGAAGTATAACTAACTTTTAAAAATATATTCTCACCATCATAGGCTATATGATATCAGCAGTGGTAAGATGACTGTTTCCCCATGTTGAAAAATGTAAGCTGAAGGAAAGAAAATGTCTCTATAAGCTGATGAATAGGGTGAGTATGTTACACAATCAGTTTGGGAAGAGATTGTAACAATATACAAGTAATATGGTCGTGAGAACCTCTCAATATGTTTGAATTCACAGATACCGTAGGCATCTCATAACTTACACTCATGACTTACACTCTCATGGGTAAAACCATGTTGAATTGCAGGGGAGATAAAATGAATGTTAGTGTCTGCATGCAGGGAGAATACTTTATTTTTGAAATTTGCACACAGATACTGACCAGTGTTTCTGTTACACTGTTATTAAACTTGGACTGGAAACACCAGCTGTCACCTGTTATGCTGATTGCAACTAATTAAATTTACCTCCCCTGCAACATGGTTTTGCCCATGAGAGAAGTCATGAGAGTGAAAAGCTGAATCTGGCCCTATGTGTC
>JABWIB010001650.1:26110-38988 GCA_016617825.1 Platyplectrum ornatum | reverse complement strand
ATATATATATATATATTCCTTCTGATATTATTATATATATGTGTATTTGGTTTTTAAACTCTGATGTTTTCTTTTTTTTTACAGATGACTGAGAAGAGAGAGTTTGTTCGTGAGTTCATAGAGACTTACCAATCTCATCCTTGCTTGTGGAAATGCAAGTCACCAGAGTACACAAACAAGAACAAAAGGACAGAGGCAATGCAGGATTTGCTGAAAGTGACGTTGCCTCATTATCCAAATGCAACGTTAGAATATGTACGACACAAGATTCAAAATTTAAGGACAGTCTATAAAAAGGAACTGAACAAGGTCAAAGATTCTATGAAATCTGGAGCCAGTACGGATGACCTTTATGTGCCAAAACTGTGTTACTATGATTTATTACATTTCACAGCAGATGCGGAAACGCCAAGTACTTCAATAAGTAATCTGGACTTAGTAGAAAATTCACAAGACTTATTCAGTGAAGACAACGAAATGGTAAGTAGTAACTTTATTAACACAAATAATATTTTACATAATGTACACTGTAACATCTTTTCACATGTACTGTGTTTGCCATGGAACTGCACCTTCCCCATTTAAATAGCTGACATATCACGGTTTTGTTTGGCCTCTACACTCGCATTAGTTTTGACTATGCGCTCTACAGGTGTCCAATACTCCCTTTCCTCTCCGTAGTTGAAAGAATCTACATTAGAAATGGCAGTATTATCTGTGCTGTGGGTGCGAATATAGTTATGTAAAACACAACAGCAAAAACAATGCATAACTTGTCATGGCGCAAATTAATGTTCGAATGGAATATTCTAAACTTGTTGCTCATCATGCCAAACGTGTTTTCCACCACACGTCTGGCACGTGAAAGCCGATAATTATAAATGAGCTTTTCAGGGGTTAGGAAACGTTGCGGAAAAGGCCTTAATACATGGGCATGTAAGCCAAATGCCTCGTCGGCCACAAAGACGAAATTTAAGGAGGCCTCATTTTCTCTATTATCAGGAAGATTCAATTTGTTGTGTCTTAATTTATAATGAAAGTGCATTTGTTCCAACGCTCCTCCATCCGAAACCCGACCGTTTTGGCCAATGTCAACAAACACAAAATTATAATTAGCATCAACCACAGCTAACAGTATGATGCTAAAAAATCCCTTATAATTAAAGAACAAACTCCCACTGTCAGCAGGCTGTGTAATCCTTATGAGTTTGCCATCAATGGCTCCTCCACAATTAGGAAAGTCCCAACGTGATTTAAAGCCAATCGCTATGGATTTCCACTCCTCAGGCGTCTTTGGAAACTGAAAAACAAAAGAGAAATATGTGATAATAAATCTGTTTTTTTCTTAATCACAGCCTTCAACATCAGTAGAACCATCTTCCGGTAATGCTACTCAAGATAATGTTGTGCAAACTATAGGGACCAGAGGACAAAATGCACNGCAATACACGCGTAAAGATCCCAAGCGAAAACGCACAGAGAAAAATGTGTTAACTCGCCAAGAGGTATTAGCAAACTCAGTTCTGCAGACAGATAAAGAATGCTTACATAAAGAAATAGATAGATTTGAGGTGTTTGGAATCATGGTAGCTGCAAAACTACGTGAAATGGATGCACGTCAGGAAAGCGATGCAGAACGCGTGATATTTGACTGTCTGTACAAAGGAGGAAGAGGGGAACTGGATGAGACCAGCTACTGTGCATCTAGAAAGCATATCAGAAGTGAGCCACACCAAAAACAGGCAATGCAATATGGAAGACATTATGGTAATGTTCAGTACCGCCTTCCCCGTTACCAACAACANATGTATACTCCTCATTCTATGCATAACCCAACTCCTGCAGTTGAGGAAGAGCAACCCATTACACCTGGACCGTCAGTTGAACATTCCTCTTATTATAATCTTGATTAAAAACAACATAGTTGTAATCTTGTGGTTTCACAGTTATATGTTCATTACAATAGGTTGTCCTGGTTGCCACGGTAACATGTAGTTATGTTTATATAATTGGTATTGGCACATTAAAGTAGTTTTCCACGAGTTCTGCGAGTTCCAATAAATATCTGTTTGTACAAATATTGGTTTTGTGCATTTTTACCTTCATGTACTCTCCTTGCAATGCAGAAACAAGTGGCAAGCAGGTATCCGGAATCAGGTAGCCAAGTGCTTGTGAGATTCCACTAGTGTGGTTAGGTCTTTTAATGACCTACCCGTAGCCAGGTAACGTAAGGTTATAATTAACCTTTGTTCCGGTGATATGCTGTCACGCATGACAGTATTCTCCCTTTGGATGAGTGGCGTTATAACATTTAACAGGTGGGAAAACATGTCTTGCGTCATGCGTAGGTAATTGAAGAAGTCGTCCGGGTTGTTTTCTCTAATCTCTCCTACTAGAGGCATATGGGAAAATTCGTCCCGACGTATCAGCCACTGCCGACTCCAACAACTTCTTTTTTTTTTTTTCTTTTTCCGTCTGCCAGTGGATGTACGGATACCATTAGTAATGCTGCCATTACTTTACACCGACGTATTTTAGTCGACATTGCTGGAAAACAAAATACAATCGTTACAAAAAAAAACACCCCTACCTGCGATGTGTAATAATATATATTTCACAACTATGGATAATGGATATCAGTTAGAAGAAATACTTAGATCATGATATAAAACATATAAAGCATGTTGAGCCTATGTATGATAACCATTTACTACCATGGTGTGTTTAAATCAAATTATATCCTGTCTATAACAATATGTTAAGGCCATCACTATGCATCTATGTCAGCAATGGTGTGTATATTATTGTATATGTTAAACATGTTAACACACACATATAATGAAGCATGTTTCAGCATCAAAAAGAAATTGCTTTGTGTTACAAGATTGTACCTTACGGATACAGTCATGCAGCTATTAGGGTTTGCTGTGACTGTATAAACAATTATTACAGTGGTGTACGTACCAGTTTGAGATTTACTCTCAAACTGTATTAATTCGTATAGTTTGTTATTGTGGTGTACTGTAAAATCGAGATAATAAGTGCATTATGAAAGGCTGATCCCCCATCATTTCTCTTTTCTAACCCCCCTTCTGTCCCTCACTCTGTGAAATCCTAGTAGAGAAAACGTTACTCCTTTATTGTTGGGTGAGCAGAAAAGCTGAGCTGTATATGAACGTTGTTCAGTTAATTAAAAGTTTAAATAGTATTACCTGCAAAAACTTATTGCGTTAGCCAAATAAAGTACCCATGACAGGAACTGACAGCATGACATAGCACTGAATATATGACACTGTAAATCCTTAACCTACCGGTTTTGTGTAGGACAGCTCATTCCAATTAATACAAGTCACTACACCATAGTGTTTACAATGTGGTGTCATGTGCTTCTATTTTGAACGTTTTTCCTTCTTCCTGCCATGACATTTCAGTCATACATTCTTTCTATAAACATAGGTTCAGAGTTATGTACTTTTGTGTTTTAGGGAGACATTTAGGAGTATGCAGAGGTGCACTGTAAAACCTAAACTCATACTTGACAGGAATGCTCCTTTTATCTACAGGTAAACTGCTCGTTGGCACGGTGTGGGTAACCATGTACAGGAAATTGGGTCTTAGAACGAGTGCTCTGTATAACGTTCTTTCGTTCTGACGAAATTTCATCATTTCTAAGTAGCAGCTTTATGGATGATTCCACCTACATGTGCCTTTTATGAGAGACAAAAAATTGTCTGGTATTGTGTGAAGCTGCTTGTCATACAAAACCACCCTTTTTTCAAGCTACTTGCCATTTCTACAAGTAAAGTAATGTTGTATATAGGATACTTACTAGAATGTTTCCACACACAAACATGCAATTCTGTGCTACGTGACGAAGATTCTCCACACCGCAACGTAACTTCGCTTGCAATGAGACCTGTTACAGTGTGTGAAGTATTTCCTCTGACCAACGGTTACAGCTTTTGAAATGGCCAACTTTATTAACCTATAAGGACTGGTGTCATCCTTAAAGTGAAAGACGATTGCATGTGTAGTTTTAACTTACGATCTGTTAAGAACGATGGCGTGCTGTCGGACGATCGTTTCTATCCCCTAAATCGTGCTCTTGCTAACGACTTATCGTACCGTATGTGCGCTTTATGACCTGTTTTTTTTTCTTCACGGTACATCGTGCTGCGATATGTAAATTTTCTTATCGTACGACAAATCGCTTCGTGTGTACCCAGCTTAAGTCATGAGAGTGACAAGCTGAATCTGGCCCTATATGAGTAATGAACAAAAGCATAGGGAGACATTTGAATCAACGCATAATGTAGACCAGAAGACACATGCTACATTAATAAAACTGAATACAAATATATCAAAAATAGCGTCAGGTCGATGCCCCGATACTCATTTAAAGGATCTCAAATAAAAATTGACAAATTTAATTGATCCATATTTAAAACATATTTTGGTGAGGCATTCGAATTTTGGTGAAGTCTTATTGTTTGCAGTTTACAGTTTAGGGAGGCGTGTCAATGTCACAATCAACCCTCCCTGTGTTTCCAAAGTCTGTTAGAGAGGTAACAAAACTCACTGTGGCATATTCACTGTCATTTGTAGCAGTTCTAACAGTGTCCACTGATGCTGCTCTCCTATCTCATGGGCCAGGTGCCTAGAATTACCTGGCTCACTATCAAGAACTCAGAACACCTGTACTCCTGAGATAAAAAGAAAACCCAGCCCTGTCCAGCAGTCAGGACTGGCTCATTATTGTTCATACTTTGGATTCTTTCTTACTGGCTTCCTTTGTACCTGGTAATATGTGTACTTCGCCTGTGCCCTGTTATCTCACTGTGGCTACCCTTGTTTACTCTATATGTGTATCCAACTCAGCTATATTCTGTCTGTAAGGGTTGTGTAACCTCTCCTAGAAAGTAATCAGTATCTCCTTCTACCTCCTATGAGTTACCTGCATTGAACTGTCCATATCGGGGTAAATTACCCCAAATGGAGTAAAAATGAAATTCCGGTAGGTAATGGATGGGTGCCAAAGCTGGGCATGCATATGAGACAGAGAAGGAGAAATAGCTGTAGGAGAGCTGCGGAGACAGAGGGGGAGAGCTGCGGAGACAGAGGGGGAGAGCTGCGGAGACACGGAGAGAGAGGGGAAGAGAAATGAGATAATCTGTAATAATGAAAGTTGTTTTTTTTCCAGTGGGTTTTTTTTTTGGGGGGGGGGGCAGTTTTAGAAAGGAGGGGGTAACCAAAGTGTTAGTGACCCCTAGTCTATATCCTATTGGAACACCAGTTTATTTCATCTGCAGCTCTGTCAGTGTTGCACTTTAATAAACCTTAATTCTTTGATTATATATTGTGTTTTAACTCCATGGGCAAGATCTACTAAGGGTCGGTTTGTTAAAACCACCAACTTACTTAACCTTAACCGCCCAAAACTGCAATTTTTTTATTGGGAGATGATAGAAAAATCTCTGTCTTGATACTTTTTTCTGAAACCAAATCATCTCTCATTTTTATAAAAAAAAACCTTCAGTTTGTTAATATAAAAAAACTTTTAAATACAAAGCTGCAAGAGATATGACATATATAAGAGATATAACGATTATCATCTGTGGCTTTTTAGAAATGTGTCAGTCAATAATGAACACACTTGTTAGGGGTTCTGAGAACACAGCTTTCACTACAACTACTCCCCAATTTCCACACAATTTCTCTGTACCTTATGCTACAATTTCATAAATGCACTCCTTCTGGCACAATGTTGCATGCAAAGAATGTAAAAGCTCCCCCTAATCAGACCTTAATCTGAACACTCCACATAAACTCTGGGTTTATTTCAGCTTTATGCACAGTGCACAGACAATTTCCATTTTCCACTTGCAGTATTAACGCTAGTAACAACCTTTGTACATAAGACCTGCTGATAACCTGTAACATTACACTGTTTTAAGATTTATTGTGTTTTATGTTTCATTTTACTTATGTGCCATGCAAATTAATGCAAGATTGACCGGTTGTTTGCAGTTCCAATTATCTCTGTATGCCCTTTTGTTGAGATGATATATCATTATTAAGAATCCCTGGCTAGAATGATATTTTGAAAGAAGGTCATAAATTCTCATTTGCATAACTACAGGCCTGTTTGTGCTGACATCAGTGGAACAGGGGGCATGGACACCTGAAGTCTGCATTTAATGTCAGTTTTTAATACTTAGATCGCTTCTATATTGTGAACTTTTCCAAGACAGATTATAGACAGATTTATATATTTTGCAGGGACGTGTATTAGAGGGGGCTAAGAAACCCCTTCCCACCAAAATATGGCATTCCCTCCCAAATATGCATATTAAAAATATGGGTAGAGAAGGTATAGAAAGGATCATGCTGATTTTCAGCCTGTCACACTAAATCTCAGAAATTGTGACAGCTACTGCAGCCAACGTTAGGGGAACATACAGTCACAAAGAATGCAGGGCACGCCCTACCCTCACAAGGACAACACTTTTTTGTGTCACAACATTGATATACAATTGGAAGAATCCCTAGACAGACGTATAAAATATGAAAATCAGATTGTCATGACATTGAAGCTATATTGGAGTTCCATAGCAGAAACAATATTTTATGCAGTGTACAACATTTTTTTGCAATACAGCCCAGTTTTACACGTTAGCAGTTCCATGGGGCATATTTATTTGATCTTCGAAATACAAATTTACTATACTATATACACAATGACTAATACTTTTCACAAGGAGTTCTTCCTGTATTCTATTTCAGAGACATTCCAAATGTAATTATTGGTGGAGATTTATCAGCTATGAAGCTCAGTGTAATAGGGAAATACCAGAGAAAAAAGGTTACTTTGCAAAAGTCAGTCTCTGTGGCATATCAGTAAGCCCACCTGCTGTTTTAGATTTTTCTAACTTCCCTTCCTAATAACCACCAACTGAGATTTGTGACGCAACAACATGCAGTTATGAGAATACAGTCTTGTGTAGCAGCTATAGTACCACAGAAACAAAAATAACTACCACAAAATATTGCCATTATTCGGTAACTACTTTGCCATTCTATCTGTATAATAAAATGCAGAAACATTACTTTGCACATTTGCAGATATGTGAGAAGCCACGTCAGATTTTCTTCTATAAACTGTCAGCGTCTCTATATTGGGTCATATATATGTGTTACATTGGGAGGCCCTGATTTAAGCCTCCAAAATAACACCCCCTGTCAGCTTCTGATTCTAGACATGCTTCTAACAGAGTTATACACAGTCTAGTCACATTTATGTGACCACCACCTACTTTTGAATTGGTGTGAAATAACCCATTTCAGAAGTCACATGGCAGCACAAGCAGTGTAGGGTATATAAAAGGTGTCATTGGAGTAACACTGAATGGAGTGATGTATCTAACGTTCAAAAGGCCTGTGTGGTAAAAGTGTACCAAATGGCACTATCCAAAATCAGTGATGTCTGGTTCACCACAGGCCATAGAGGCCTTATTCTGCAATGTATGTATGTATGTATATATATATATATATGTATATATATATATATATACACACGAGTTGGGCGAAGTAGAACGTCCATGGTACAAACATCAGGATTTAATTTTTCTTGCAATTACAGGGGCTTCCAGACGTGTCTAAGAGTTTTCTGTTAGGCGAGAAGTTCGATCACCAAGGGTGTGACGTCCTATTAACCCCTTCCGACCCTGCGCGGTATATATACGGGCAGGGCGAGGGTCTGACGAGCGCTGTACATGTAAAAAAATTGAAATGTTAAAATTTTAAAGGTTAATCCCTGCCCAACCTGACAGGAAAAATGTTCATGCTACAAAACATCAGTGGAGTCAAACTGCTCACTATACCCGTATATGAGTTCCTTGAGGGGTGTAGTTTATAATACTGTATTATTTCTTGGGGGATTTTACTCTACTGATACAAACGGGGGCTCTGCAAATGTGCTAAAAAAGCCAAATGCCACTCCTTCACATCTGACCCCTGCTGTGTCCCCAAATAGCGTTTTACAACCATATTTGGGATATTTCTAAAATCTTCAGAATCAGGGGATTACGTTTTTGTCTCATGTGTAACATCTGTCCAGGTTAACATCGGTCCAGAATAAAATGTATTAACATGGAAAATTTGCTAGAAAAAGGAAAATTTTTGTGCTGTTTTGGATACTTTGAGGGGTGCAGTTTTCTAGATGGGGTCATTTATGGGGGTGTCTATCACGCAGGCCCCTCAAAGTGACATCCAACGTCAACTGGCCCGTACATTTTTGAAACTTGTAAAAAATTTCTACTGAGTTTATGAGCCGCCTATCGCCCTAAAAAAGTAAAAGGAGATTTAAAAAATGATGGCAACAGAAAGTAGACATATTGAAATGATTATTATTATTCATCATTTTTGATGAAATTTGCGCATTTTTCACAAAAACATACAGACTGTACATACAATGTGTCACGAAAAAACAATCTCAGAATCAGTTGGATACGTTAAAGCATTAAAAAGTTATTACCACATAAAGTGTAACATGTCAGATTTGGAAAATAGGGCTTGGTCATAAGGGACCAAATAGGCTGCGTCATTAAGGGGTTAAGGGGCAGATATCGGAATTAATATGATATATCTGAGTGGCAAACAAGCTTATGTAGTCAAAAACGTGTATGGCGGAAAGGCAGAAGCATGGGAGTATTTTGGGAGTGAAAAAAGTCAAAAAGAGTTTAGATGGTTAAAAAAGTTACCAACTTTGATGAAACGCTGATTGTTTTAAACACACGATTTGGTTGAGGATAAGCGCAATTGGCGGATATGTGGAAGGCGACCACAGTTTGGCGCAATCAGCGCATCTCGGGGCTTACACCCTGCCGGCGGGAGTTTATACCAATAGAATTTTCGTTGTGATAGATTATATGTACCACATTCTGCCTTGTCAATCACCACTAAAATGTATTAAACTGTTTTTCATTAATGAAACTGTTTCATTAACTTTTTCAGTCAATATTTCATTAATAAAGCTGCAATTTATTGCCATATAGCATGTGTCCATGTCAATTATTATATATAAGTTTGTGAAGGGGAAAGTAGTTTAGTTATGATGTTCAAGCATCAACATATGGGGAGTTTATGTAACAAAGCGATGAGAAAGGCAAGTCAGATGCTTGGTTGCATAGGAATTAGTAACAGAGAGAGAGAAGTAGTAATGCCTCTCTATACAGCATTGGTACAGCCTCACCTAGAATACTGTGGACATAAATACATTAGATAAAGTGCAAAGAAGAGCCACCAAAAACTATATGGAAAGAGAAGGGCAGCAAGTATGTACAGCTTGGAACAGAGAAGGGAGAGGGGTGATATGACAGCAGCTTTCAAATATATCAAGGGATGTCACCAGGTGCAGGAGGGGGGCAAGAGGTGTGGGTGCAGGTTCAGAGGAAATGTGCGAAAGAATTACTTAACTAACTGAACTAAGTGTAGTTGATAAGTGGAAAAGCCTCTCATTAGAAGTGGTGGAGGCTAATACAACAGTTTAAGCATGCTTGGGATAAATAGAAGGGTATTATAAATCTCAAACAAAATAAAGAATAAAATCAAGTCAGTATAGTTTTAAATACACAATTGGGCAGACTGGATGGGCCATGTGGCTCTTATCTGCTGTCACTTTGTATGTATTAGGCACTGCTAACACTGCTCCTTGGAGCAGAGAACTTGCTTCTCTGATGGTGTGGTCTTGAAAAACTATTTTTTTTTACTTCATATATATGGATTTTCCAGACACTAATAAGGTTTTAAAATATAACATTTTACTGATGGTATAAATACACACTGCTTACATAGATATGGAAAACAAATACTTATTATAACCTCAGAACAGTTACAGTAGAGAAAGAAAACAACAAATTTATTCATAATTCATAGTCAGATTAAGATATTAATGCATGGACATTAGTGTAGAGAATAACAACATATTTTTAAACACATTTTAAGACAGACAGTTTTCTTATTACATACAAGACAAGACAGGACAAACAACAGAGATACTTAATTGTAAACGAGTCCAGAGTTAATTCATACATCATGGTATCCTTAGACCAACTAACTTGTAAGCAGGTTTTTAGACAATGCGTTTTTGCATAGCTTAAGGCGTCTTGTTAGTATGACTGAGTTCATTATTATACAGAGGCAACACCTTCCGATGACACTATATATTCCATAAATTGTCATAACCATTCATAATTATTTGTAGATTCATCAGTTATCATTACAAGTATAAAATAGTGTATGAAATTAGCTTAAACATGGCAACATAGCTACCGTCCACACATTAACACAAATTCCAATAATTCCAACAAACAATCATTGTGTTGAATATTAAAAGAATAATTATAGAGATAATATAATCTACAATTATGGTCTATTATATGTTTTTATTTTTTTGCTTGGATCTTTTTTTTACATCTTTATTGATAAAAGTTACATTTTAGGCAGTGTACACCCATATAGAGGTCTATACTACACTGGTGTCATGCATTGGCATGTTCAGCGGTGTTGTTAGCTCTCTCTTGTATATTACTGTCTACCACTGGTGGCACCTGCAAGTTTTTATATAGACTGTTCCTATGACTGTGCATGATCTTTCTTTTCTTTCTTTCTCTATGTAACAGGAACAAACTTTTACTAACTACAAATCCGAATGACAATTCTTAAAGGATGACACATATTTTGATGGTAATTATTTCTTACCCCCCCAACTAAATACTTACTTACTTCCCTTTATAAATTCCCTCATCACAGCTACCAATAAAAGGAATTACACATGTATGTCATTTATTCCCATACACACTTGGCAATATTTAATTGCTGTACCCTCATACATCTGGAACAATATAAATATATATCTTATCTTAGGATACCATCTGGACAGGGTTCCACGTCCCTGTCAGAAATTCTGATGACCACACTGTGTTCACATTCATAATCACAAAGTATTATCAATTTCAGCAGTTAACACAAAAGTGATCACACTTTTAATCACTTTTCACAAACCAAGTGATTTTTGACTGAAAAACGTTATCACGTGTCTCAAGTGACTCTTTAGTGTCTGTTCATATAAAACAAGACCACAATCCTACCTAACTGAAAACTTAGGGCTATATATAGGAAGCCCCCTTAGGCCTAATACTCCAGTAGGTTTTATTATAGGACGCCTAATCGATCTGTTATTATTTGTTAAGAGCACCGTGATATTTTTCAGTACGTGTCTATATATGTGCATGAAAAGCATGGACCTGTCCCTGTCTTGCTGATGAATTCCAAATCTGTAATTTGGTACCCTAGAAATACTAATTTGCTAATTTCCTTCCCATTTCACTAATCTGCTATGTTTTAACCTGTGACTTCAAGAAAACTATCGGATAATAGCATACTCAAGAATGCATTGCGGTACTTACCTTCCTTTATGCGTTTCACTGACAATTTTTCTGCCTTTGTTCCCAATGAACGNTGTGCATTGCTTGCACGGTCTGTGAAACAGTAAATATAGAGAAATTATAAATATTGCTATTGCAACCCAAACGCTCNTGACACCAATCATTAAACAATGAACGTACTTTGAATAATGCGACGCAATTTGCGTAGTTTTTCTCCCTCTTTTCTTTTAAGGTCCGACCACCGTTTTTGAATTTGCTGCTTATCTCTTTTGATTCCCCATCGTTGTTCAATAACCTGGATCACTCGTTGCATTATTCGCCTTTTGCGGTAGTTTGTACGCTTGTATGCTTTTTCCACACAATCATAGTCCCATTTGTCGAAAAAAGTTACGATGGTAAGTAATTCAGCGTTCCTCATAGGTTTAGCTCTTGGAATTATTTTTTCCCTATCGTCATTAGGGCTACTGGATCCACTCTCTGTTTTAGGGTCAGGAGAAAGTGCAGATTTGGCGCCAAACCCCTTCTTTCGCGCCACAAGATAATTATGGGTGGAGTTATGTCTTGTGCTTGTGCGCCGGATTTGTGATTTTCTATGTTGTAATGTATGTAATGTAGTATATTGTGTGCTTACAATATTACACAAGGGGTTGTTAATGTTTTCCTTTTTTTTTTTTTGGTGCTATGACAACTTTCATGAANAGTTAAAATATTATGTATGATCTATACAGCTATCCAGATGGTGTACATTATCAGCACATGTACTTTTATATAAGTACTTTATTATCCTCAAGCATATACAGAGAGAGAGAAAGAGAGATCTATATATGTGTATGTGTGTGTGTGTGTGTGTGTATGTATGTATGTATGTATGTGTCATGTATTGTCATAATCTTTAGAACTGTATTCCTTTATATTACTTATAATTCTATATGTTTAATATGATGAGTTTCACAGCTGACACAGAGACGCCGTGCAGATCAATAAGTAGTATGGATGATAGTCCTGATGTTACACAGAAAGCATTGGATGACAGTGACACGGTAAATGAACACAAAAAAATTAGTTTATTAATGATTCACAGGTAACAGTTTGTAATTTACAACTTGTACACTAAACTAACTTCTCATTTTGCCATGGCACAGCTCCTATACCATTGAAGTATTCAACATAACAATCTCTGTTCAANTTTGCTTCCACAGATGAGTTTTTTCCAGATATCCGTTCTAGAGTAGTAGTAGTACGTTTATTTATAAGGCGCCACACAATGTTCGCAGCGCCGTACATAGTAACATAAAATACAAAACAATAACATATAGGGTGTGGAAAAGCATACAGCATAACACGGGGTAAAGCTGATAAACATAGAGCTGTCCAGTGATCTGACTCCTCTGGGAAATCAAAGTTTTCCATTTGCTCTGTCATTGAATTTTGTGA
>JABWIB010001650.1:6435-20499 GCA_016617825.1 Platyplectrum ornatum | reverse complement strand
CTTGTCACAATCTCCCTGAAATCCATTTGCAAAAGTAGGCAACCCTGAATAATCCTGGCGTTAAGACCCACTTCATAAGCATAAACCAATTTATTCTGAAGGAAAAAAAACCAATTGTTTGGAAGTACTAATTTGCATATTATTTTTTCACCATACAATTTTGTACAGTGTATGGTGGCTTACAAGGGCAAAACAGGTGCAAGTGTAGACCTGGGCAAAACTAAACATTTAACTGCAGGGAAAGCAAGTGTAAACTGTGAAAATAGAATTACATACAAAATGTAGAGTTTCCTAGCTCAACTCTATTTTACATAAAGCTTTGCAGTAAGTGCAAAAGAAAAGTAATTTCTCTTCATGCAATAATATGCATATGCACCCCTCACATTGCACAATGGTTTCGTCCAGGTTCATCTAAAAACAAAACAGTGAAACTCTGGACCAGCCTCTATATGTAGGTAACATAATGATTGTCAACAAATGAACTAATAAAGGATTAAAAGGTTCCATAATCCTTATGTTGTTGTATTAAGGAAACAATAAACTCCATTGACAGAAGTAAAAGTGATAAAGCTGAAGCGTCATGACTTGTACTGATAGAGTACATGGTGTGTGTTATTAATGCTCATCAATGTGTGTGAGTAATGACAGCCCAGCCGCAGCCTCAGCCTCAGTCAGGGAGACACGACAAAGGCGGGGAGGCAGGAGGCTGTGCGGCGTCCAGCGCTCTGAAAGGCCGCGTTGTGATGTCGTTTATTTTTTTTGAAGGCGGCGTCCAGCCAATCGCCACCCGCTTTGCTTTTCGCGGCAACCAATAGCCGCGCACGTTATTGTCTGGCGTCCCGCGTCTCCGTCGTGCATAGGGTAGCCGTTACAAACACACAAGCTGTTTCCGTTCGTGCAATTGCTATCCTCTGAGCGATCTACCACTGCCGCCGCTCGCTGTATGCGGATACGATGTCGGACATAGTTAAAGACCCGTCAAGTCTCACCAAAGACGAGCTGAAGAGCGAGTTGTTGGCGAACAATGTGAGTCTGCCATCCGGGGAGCAGCGCAAGAACGTGTACGTGAAGCTGTACCGCGAGCACCTGAGCGCCCGCAGCCGCGCCACCCCGGATTTCTCCAGCGATGACGAGAAGCCCGAGAGTAGAGCAGCGACGCCAGGAAGGGGCAGAGGCCGGCCGCCAGGACGGGTGAGAGCTGCGGATGGGCTGTGTGTGTATGAATGGCAGGGTGGTGGGACATGGTGTGTAGCGAGAACTCTGGTGTCAGTGATCGGGATTGTGTGTGATCTCCATTGTGTGTCTGCAATGATCTCCCTGTGGCCAGTAACCGGATCGTCATACAATAGCGCTCATAACAATTGGGGAAACCCGATATCCCTCTGCGTGGTGTGGGGTAACGGTTCAGAGACGAGGCTGTCGTGGGGTATATTACGTGTATAAAGTTCCCGAGGCGTCTCCCTCCACCCGCCTGAGCAGCTGTCATATTTCCCGCCTTTTTCTAATATTCATGCACAGTCCTGATTCATTCAGATGCCTCATTAGTTCTGTTTAGTCCAGCAAAGTAGCTATATCATATAGATTATTAATCCATCTGGATAACTCACAGCTGGTATAGATTTACTTATTTACTGTATTAATCCATCTGAATAAGACACTGCTGGTACAGATTTACTTATTTAATGTAAATAAACACCTTTCTCTTGGGGGCATGTATGAGTGTAGTAAATTGTCCCTTTAGCCTGTTATAAATTTGTGATATAAAAACTTTTGCAGTGTTTGGCAGAGTATGTAACATACTCTTGTATTTAGTATTATAGTAGTGATACCGCCACCCAGAACTTCTAGTGTTCACAGGCCTGGTCATCAGGAGTTGGAAGTTTTGTTACATGACAGGTCCAGACCCTCCAACATGACCCATTCCACCAGGTACAAAATACTCTGTTCNAAAAAAAAAATCATCACCTTCATCATTTATCGTTCTTTTCTTTTTGCTACAAACGATCTAACGATTTGCGATAAAACTACGGAACTTCGTATTTTTTTAAGAATCGTTTACAATTATCGCTTAATGTGTGGGCTACACGGGTTCACTTTTTTTCTACCTAGTATGACTTTTTTATCTACAGACTTTTGCATAATATTGTTCTAAAACGATAATCGTTCTAGTGAATGGGCACCTTAACACTGATGCCATTGCAATAACCTGTTTAACCTGTTTTTGGCGCAGTGTGAGTGGGGTATAATTTAAGTGAGTGGTTAAAATGGACATCCAAAAATCCTACCAGGAACGCTCTGGTACTTATTTGATGTTGATCTTATGTCTTATCTTATAAAAATATTGGGCTCAAGCTCACAATATTAATGTAGAGTCAATAAGCTAACCTGACTTTCATCTTATGAAGGACCTACTGCGGAAATTTCTTTAACTGCTTAAGTTTGCATTGGAAGATAAATTGTTATATGTTTACACCAGTAGCCATAGGGCTGATACAATATAAATAGAATATTCCTAATCATCTGCTGCAGCTCTTAGCACCTTACAGTAATTAGCACATGGTCACTGCTACATCAAAAGATACTGAGGATAGTGTCAATTAATTACTATTACTATCTATAAAGCTGGCTGCACACTATTGGCCGGATCCAGATTTACAAGGTTTATGTCACCTATGCAGGTTTCTTAGATGACGTAAACAATAACATCTGTGCATGTGTGTAATAGATGTTACTTGTATGTTTTTCACACAGGCAAAACTTGCGTTACGTACATGAGGAAAATGTACAGGGGGGGCGGGATTCCTTATTAGCATGACTAATCCCTGCACTGTAGATGGGCATAGGCATGCTAAATAAGCCAGCAGAGATAAATGTTTACATGCTGATCTGCTTAGTNCATAAGCAGATCAGCATGTAGATTTTAAGGTAGGCTTCTGGATACTGCAGTGTCCAGGTGCCTGTATGAGTTAGGGGAGAGAGATGGAAGTGAAATCCCCTCTCTTGCGCATATATAGACCTGCATATGTGCGTAGATCACACACATTTCTGGATTCAGGCTAAGCATAAATATGATCAGCACACATAGCAGCTAACTGTATGGGGTTGCATCAGTCATACAAAGAAAAACTGCCATAAAGTATTGAATACTAATAAATATGTTGTACATTTTGATGTATCTGTTACGTTGTTGCAGTCTCATGAAACTTTCTCTAAAGTTTTCCTTTGGGGTCTTTGTATTTTTTTGCATTTGAGATTATATAAATGTCAGAAATACAGGCAGGTACCAATGTCATTAAGAACTATATTCAACATAAAGAAGAAAAAGCTAGTCCTGAAAGTTAATTTAATTTCAATAAAATTCAGTATAATAAAATCTGCCATGAGTGTAAAGAAAACCCCCAAATCTTGGGCTTATATGTACAGAGGTTTTCAAGTTATCACAACAATAACTGACAAGATTGGGAAAAGCCCCATTTTACCAGTCATAGACCATCTTAAATATTGTCCAATAAAAATGTTACATTTTAAAACTCAAAATGTTGACTTTGTAAAACAAAATGCCCAATTCAGTTTAATTAAGTGTAAAAAAATATATAAAGGACCAGATTCAGGCTTTAGGCACCACTGACCTACTCACAATAGGGGAGGTAAAATAAATGTCATTGTTTGCATGGTGGCAGAATACTTTATTATTATATTCTTATTATTACTTATTATTCTTGGTAATTTGATTTTTGTTTGTTTTTTCCACAACATTTTGTATTTAGTTTTTAGCTAGTTTCACATTTCTATGTAAACACAGGAAGATTTATAGTTACATTATATTAATTATAGATTGATAAGTCTGCTTCACGGCACATAATATTACACAGGAGGAACTTTAGATTGGTAAATGAGATAGCTGCAGTATGGCTATATTATTCCACTGAGATATGGCTATAGAGTTGTAGATATGGCTACATTATTCCACTGAGAGTTTAAATGCAATATGGAGAGATTGAGGATATGTGCTATACATACCGTCGATGACACACAGAATGTGGGAATACATTTTATAAGATTGCGTATTAGTTTCTATGTTTAGAATCTCAGAGTAGGTGAGATTCGATGTTTCCTTTTTGTTAAATGTGCTATGTATCCTTCAGTTTAAATATTGTCCGATTGATTTTTTCAAGCGATCGGACAATATTGTTCAAAAACAGTTGTCAAACGATTTTTTGATCTCTTGGTCTGCTCAATCTTAAATCGTTTTTAGGTAAAAAATCGTGTATGGGCACTTGCAATAATCCCATGGTTGCCAACTTTCCCTGAATATCAGCGAGACTCCCTGAAAATTGAGTGATCTCCTTGACTCCCTGAAGTGCTGGATAATCTCCCTGATGCTCATTCAGGTGAAGAAGACATTGTGTTATGATGATAGAAATCACACATTGTGTCCTATTTCTATACAGATAATGAAGTNTTTTAGAAAGCAACAAAAAAGACAGACAAACCAAATGAGGAGGAGGTAATTGAAAAAGATGTTAGTGAACTCAGTAATGATGCTCTGAAGGATGAATTGCTTAAATATGGAGTCAAACCTGGTCCTATTTTAGGTATGGATTTTTAAATCTTGATAGCACCTAATTTTAGGTGGGATTTATTTGCCTTTTAGTATTAATTCTGTAACTTTACAATGTCTTTCAGCCAATACAAGGAAAGTTTATGAGCAGCGGCTGTTAAAGCTGAAAGAACAGGCTGTTACAACTGCAGCTTCCTCTGTGGCAGAATTTTCAGTTGCAGACAATAACAAGCAAAATGGAAATACTGATTCTAGACAGTACAGTGACAATGACGGTATGTACTAATCATGATATCCCTCAAAATGATCTGATGATGTGAAGTTACTTATTGACTTGAGACTAGAAATAAACCCAGTAAATTTGTAAGTAGATCCCTGTAAAAGTAAAATACTGTTTCCACAAAAATATTTCTTAAAAACATGCAACACATTGTTTTATTATTGTGTCCCACTTTATCGCATAGGAACTAATTTTGACTACCATAAAATGTTTACGGCTGCCCCTTCTGTGAGTTGCATACGTGCGCACTCTAAGCCCCACAGTCCAGAGTTCTGTTTTCCTCTGGCAGGTTACACTTGCAAGAAAGAAAGTGTTTATTATTTAAATTTACTAACGGGCATCCAATATCAGGACTTCTGATTGGAAGCAGTTAGGCAGGGTCTCTGAGTCAGAACTCTTTGCAAGTGAGGTTAGGCGTCTCCAATACGCTTCTACGACTGCAGAGATCTGTTTGTGTTCTCTGCTGTGTTAATCGGTGTGGAACTGGTTCATATTTTGTAAACCTCGTTGCTCATCACACTCAAACTATTTGTTTCTACACACCAATAACAAGTTGTAGCATTGCATTTCAAGCGTTTGTATTTGGCTAGTGAAAATTGCATAATGTTTTATTTGTTTAATGTACTCACTGTCAACATGTTTTGTTTCTTTTATATATTCTATTTTAAGAACCCAAGATAGAAGTGACATTTGAGACAAGAGAGCCAATAAGGGGCAAGGTAAAGCCTCCACTTTCATCACGTTCTAGAAGAACAGAGGATACTGAGGTACATATACTGTTTACTTGTTTTACCGTTTGACATTCTAATGCAGCAAGGACTATAGGAAGCATTTTAGAAATGCACAAAATACATAGGCTCACTCCGAGCTCGACAGATATGGGTCACCAATTACTAGAAATTAGGACCAGGCGACCGGATTTACTATTGGGAGAAACCGCAGGTCAGGTCACCTTGTGGTCTCCTACCACCTGCTCCTCCACTGATACTATAGGGTCAGGAGCGAGTTGCTCTTCCTGTAGTTTCAGATGGAGAGCGAGGGGACCTCTCCTCCTTCCATCTCGTGTGAAACTGCTGGTGTGCCGGACAGGAAATATTGGAACCCCGTATGTAGGTAACAAGCTACATCATAGCAACAAATGTTACATTTGAACCATAAACATGACATCAAGGAATGTGCTTCCAATAGCAAAGGATTGGTTGATACAAAATTTGTCTGTAAACTCACATTATAATGTGATATACTATTCTAACAGTCAGGATCCTTGCCCTCTCGCAGTGAAACATGTCTGAGCAGTCCTGCTTTGTATTATAAGGGGGGGGGGTGAGGAGAGTACACCCTGTTTTTGACCTCCTATATTTTTGTCAAAGGTATCTTTTATGCATGTGGAAATTATGTATAGATAGAAAATATTATGTAGTTTTAAGCATTATATACTTTATATAATAATTTGTTAAAAATTTGCTTACATTAGCTATATAGAACCCAAAAACTGCATCTCAACATTTTTACAGCCTTAGGTGCTTTTGATATGGAAGCTGATGTTTACACTTTCTTATTTGACAGCAAATGATTATTGCCCTTTTTTTCCATCATGCTGCATACTCCTTGTTTCTGTAGCATTTTTACTGTGTTTACATTTAGACAGATGAAGATGCGGAAGTTATGTCAAAATTAATTGTCAAACGGATTGGCAGGTTGCCCGCAAAGGATTTTATCACAGAGATTGAAGACTTATCCATCAATACACTTGTAAAATATTTGCATGCTACTATTTTCATCAGACTTAAATGGTATTTGGTGTTTACACAAACGTGTTGTGTTTATCTGCTCACTAGGGGAATTTCCTAATACTTTCACTGATGGGCTGTTTCTGCATCTTAATTGACCACTTTTCGGAATTCTGTGTTCACTGTCTATAGGTATGCAGTTTGTGTTTGCTTACCTGTATGTACCCTAAACCTATATTTAACATTTGATTAGAACGTTTCTGAAGATATACTGCCTGAGCCTCCGAAGATTTTGGAGCCAGAAAAAGGAGGACGATTAGAGACAGTTTATAAGGAGTCAACAAGAGTATCGCGAAGAACGCCAAGAAAAAGGGTGAAGACAGTGTTTTGTTTTGTTTTTTTTTTTTATTCCTCCATGTCTTCCATGGTTGGATTAGCATTTTCTCAATATTTTTTTTTTCTCAACTTCTTCCCCAAACAGGTAGTAACTGATTTTGCTGATGCAGATATCCCAGAGCCTGCTCCTGTTACTGAAACTATACTGCCTTCAAGCAACCATACTCTAGTAAATATTTTCTATAAATGATTTATAAATACTAAGCTGCCATAAATACATTCTATGCAAAGAAACATAAAATATTATGTTAATTATATTAATTTTAATCAATATTTAATACATTTATTTTTTCCATTTTGTTCCCTTCACCCCTCTCCCTTATTTTATATAGGCAAATGCAGCATATTCTCAGTTTGAGTCCTATAAGGTGACTAATCAGGTGACTGAAAGTTTCAAGACCAACTCTTTGCGGTCAGTCAGTGAATTCACAGATTTGTCGAGAAGGACTCCAATGAAACAGCCGATCAGTGATAAAGTAAATATACATTTAAATTAACCTTGAAGAATTGAGTGCAGACACATTTTGCTTTTTAAAACAGCCTTACATTTATTCCTTTATTAGCTGCATATGCAAAGTAGTTTCCTTTTTTATTGCAAACTTACATTAACATTTTTGGCTTTTGTTTTGTTGTGGTGGTTGTTTTTGAAACGTACTACAGCATTTGGCTACAGGTTCTCCTCTTAAAAAAGTCATTGATGTTGATATTATTGGTCAAACAAATTCCACTGATCTTCTCAACACCGCTCTGATAGAGGTGAACTTTAAACTATTTTGGGGTTTTATTTTTGGCCAGGGCATGTTAGGTGATAAGTGATTATAATTATATTCTTCACTTTGAAGGATACAGGGAACACCAATGAAGATCAAATGGATACACCAAAAAAGACAAGGCAGTTGAAAATAACAAAGTTTGTAACACCCATTAAAAAACAGGGAAGATATTTAAATTCTTTGCACTTGGGTGACCTACATTTTTATTTATTCACATCCTATGGGCCTCCTGGTGATAATTACAATCTTACAATTTCTTGTATGTGTGCAGGTAATTTTTTGTTTATTTTTTATTTTTTTGCTTTCTGTAGTTTGTAGAAAAAACATTTGAAGAAAAGCGAGACAGCAAAGATATTCTAAAGGAAATGTTTCCATACGAGGTCTCAACTCCTACCGGAATAAGGTGTGTTTTTTAAAAAAATAATAATGCCATCTTTGGTTGTGTTGTGGACAAATGCATGCTTCAGTTTTAATGGCAATAGAAGTACGTTTTTTTTTTTTCTTTTTTTTTGTTTTTAATGATAATAGAAGCAATTTGATGCACTTCTGATTTATTTAATTGAAAACTGTTTTCATTCTTACTTGCCTCACAGCGCCAGCTGCCGCAGACCAATAAAAGGAGCTGCTGGTCGACCTTTAACTTTCAAAGATTATGAAATGGAGGAACGCTATTCTTCAAAGTATGTTTCAAAGTACCAGCCGGTAGTTGAAGAGAAGACCACAAAAGTGAAAACTGGACGGTCCATGTCTATGTGGTTAAAGATTCTTTTCTTTATTATTGTGGTTGTGTTGTCGTTCTTGGTTTATCAAACAATGGAAACAAATGAAGGGAATCCCTTTTCTAACTGGCTCCCGAGCACCAAAAACTGATTTCCATTCACCATTGAAATATATTTTTAACAGTCACAAAAAACTTCAATTTCTTCTCAAATTCTACAATTTCTGTGACTGCACTTCCAAAAACTTTCTATAGCTGAATAAAGATAGTAAATATGGACATTTGCAATCTGTTATTTACTGTGGATTGAAGAGGACTGTGCCATAACAAGTAATATTATTTTTATTAGATTCCAGAAGCATTTTGTAGTATTTCTTATATTTTTAACAGGAACATTAGTTTATTTTGATAGAATGCGAAACGTGGAAGAGGATATTGTTACTTCATGTCAATCCTTTTTCATCTATTTACTCAAAACAGAAATTAAGTGATGTTATCATGCTACTAGCTTTTGTGTGATCTGCTAATTGAGTAATGTATTATAAACTGATAACGGGAATATATTTTGATATAGGTTTGTAGAGTAGTGTGGTACAATAATGCTCAAAATACATATATCTTTTGAAACTTTGTATACAATGCATTTATTTGTATACATTTTCTTGCAACAATAATTTTTATCAAAATTCATAATTATGATTCCATACTGGCGACTTATAGATCACTTGATTTAACTAATTCAATAAGCATGTGTGATTTTACTGACTGATGTGCAACATTTATTACCTGTGAAGGGTTAGCAACACACATTAGCAAATGTACCAGGGGGAGGATACAAAGTGCATTACCTTTCTTGTTGCAGGAATATTATAATGGATAAAAAGTTGTCTTCTCAGTAACACTGTGAATTCTTTAGTTACCTAGATTAGGACAGTAATGCATGTTAATCAGTTTCATGCTTTCAAGGTAATGTGCTTCATGTTCAGTACAATAAGCTCTCTCCATATCTGATCACCTGCCTTGCATATATTTCCTGCTGTGTCTAAGAAATATGTATATTTTACTAAAACTGTATTTGAGCACCATCTAACTACCAACAATCATTGTAAGCAATTCTGTCCTTATGTAATAATGGAGATAAAATAATGAAAACGAATATGCGTGTATATGAAACTTAATTCAGCGGTGAAAGATAAAGCCGATTTCAACGTGTGTTTTTTGTATTTTTTTTCTTATTGCACTAGCTATATTTCAGAGGGGAGACCACTTCGCCTGATGTATGGCTTACCAAGCCTTTACTGTTGTCCCTGCGTATTCTGATGGAATGGCTTTAGCATATAAGTTTGGATCCTGAAAATGCCCCATTTACAAAATCTGGCCCATAGTTGCAACGATAAATATTAAAATCAGTGCTTGCATGTATACAAGGATTCAAATTAGTTATATAATATAGTGCAAAACTTACATAAAAATAACTCATGACTTGCAACCATATTTTCTGACAGCAAAAAAAACCCCCAGAAGTTGCTATTCGTTGCTCAATATCTGAATCGGTTTGACCTTAAGTAATGGTTATTTTTATTTTCTTAAGCAATGACTGTAAATGTGACTTTGCAATGTACAATAGGCATATTGGAAAGATTCTGTTCTATTTTAGTAGCACCGTCTACAATCTGTTTTTGTAGAGATGTACTTTCCAATATGTCGTCTTTGTAGCCTCGCTGTTCCTGTCATTTTAATTAGGAATGGAAATAGCCTAATAAATTCTCTATCATGACAAAAAAAAGCTATTTGGTATTTTAAAAAAAAATAAACATCTGAACTGTTGTTTTATGGTCGTCTGGGTGAAATATATTCTAAAAGACATTATTTTTCACAACTATTATTTGAACAATTTTAAACCCGTTGGCATGGTGCATAAAACAATAGGTCTGTACTAGCAATAAGACCTCTGTTTAAATGTGCATGTATATTTTCCCCTGGGAGATGATATTCCTTTTTATGATGGCCCTTCAAAGTCTTTCAATCCATCAAAAACGTTTGATACCAATTTTAAGGAATGTTTTGGTCCTGTTTTTATGCTGATAATGCATATATTTGTAATTCATTTTGCAGCCACAATGGATTTGGTATGCATATCTGTCTTATGGGTTTTTACAGCCTTCATAAACCAGTGTTCTTATTGTATTGTGTTTAGCCATATGACTTCTTTCAGGAACAAACCCAGCTCATGTTACTCCTGTGTTGGATCTGAATAGACTGCTGTGCGACAGTTGATTGAATCTCAGCAGAATTGGGTCCAGTATAAAAGGTGACAACCATGGTTTAACCCTTAGCAAATGAACATTGTGGACAGATTCAACACTGGTGGAAACTCTGGTCACAATCCTATGTGAGAAGGGAATTTGGTGAGAGGTATTTCATATGGGGGTGTATAGCAATAATTTTATCTTGCAAAGGCACACTTTAGCTTTAATGTAATATAAGCTTTGCTTTATTATAGTTTTCACATGTTTTGTGAAGTAATAATTTTACACAAAGTAGAAGTACAAAGATTTTGAATGCTGTATTTTTAAAGCTAGAGAGTATTTTGGAATTTCAATTTTTTTTGTGCTCTTTTTAAAACCTTTCCCATAAAAACCAAATCTAAATTCAGAAATTAGCTAATACTAAGATATGTAAAATGTTAGCCCTTAATTCATTTACTTATACACAAACAAACTGCAATACTGACTCTTTCCTGTAGTCTAAATTAAATCTATACCCCTCTGCCTACCCCAAACACTTTTTTTATATTTACATTTTTCACAAATATAATATAAATATAACCTGTATGATGTTGATGATGGAATAGGTTTTAAAATAAGTTTTCACTCCATTATTATGTCAATATTCTATTTCATAGTTGTTTTAAATTACTTTATGAAAAAAAATGACCAGCTACAATGATGCGGGAAAGATTTCTGCCCTGTTCTGAAAATGCTTCCTCACAATTGTATACCAACAGTGGATTTATCAGATGATAGTTAACTTACATGCATTTTTTTATGATTGAGTTTTCCATTTCTAAACTGGTAACGGTTTGAAAGCTTTTTAGCACATTGCAGCTTCTTGTGGATTCAGGATTAATAGCAACTCACTGTACAGAAGACTTATAGACCAAAATGTGATATGCTTCATAAGAGATTAAAATTGCCTGCATTGTTGTATTAACATTTGTAACCATTATGAGACAAGGGCAGTTTAGCATCATTTAAAGTAGTATATCATAATGAAAATGTCCACTTTCTCCGGTTTAAATTTATTCAACTGTCGATATAAACCATATTTGATGCATTGGAGCATTTCATTGTTATAAAGGATCATAAATTAACTTTTTCCCCCACTGCATATAAAGATGATAAATGCATATTGACAGAAATGTAATCAATTTCAACATCAAAATAGGATATTTGTAAGCCACAATGTGTCTGATCAAATTTGGGGGAGAGGGGGATTGTGGGTTTTTTCATTTTTGTTTTTACTGCTTTTTGACAAATCTTAAGAATTGTGAATCAGGCTTATGTATTTGAACAGAGATTTGTCTGTTAATGTGAAGTTCTGTATGTTACTTCAATAAAGTTATTGTACATACCTGCTTTGAGCACTGGTCTTGTGTTTTGTACAAATACATTATTTTTGAAGACAAGGTTCATCACCATTCACTTATGAAGGAGGTGCATTCATTCCTTTTACAGTAGCAGCGAAATGTGTGAAATACAAGGTATCAGAATGACATAGCATGCAATCCTTTAAATGTAGGTACTTTCAATGTTTGGGATTGGGGCTTACACAGAAAAAAAATTGCCTTTGTTCTTTTAGTGGTATAGCATGAATATAATTACATAGAGCAAACTAAGGAGAATCATCCTTAAGACTTCTGGGCCTATATTCACTAAGGATGGAAAATGTCGATGGTGCACATAGCAACCAGATTGTTTGGTTGCTATTACATACTAAAGCAGAGGTTCCCACCCTTTCTGAGACCATTGCCTAGAAAGATGATTTTAAAAAAAAAATGATGGTGCCTGATTCGGGGCATAAGGTCTGTGACCAAATAAAATAAAGATACATTATTTGGTCAATGGTAAGTAGAGTTGCTTTCTTGAATCAATCAATCACTTCACAATACTGGAAATAAAAAATAAAATTACAAAGGTTATGTTGTACGGCTACTAATTACTATTTAGTGAAATTACCAAATACTAAATTCGTGTGAGGGTTGAAATACTAAATTCGTGTGACCTGCTGGTCAACAACCAGTTTTATTTCCTTTGTCTCCACTAATAGCAGGCCAAACAAATCATTTATATAATGTTACAGGTAATGTGCAGAATCAGTTAATGTGCATGCATGCGCCCGCCCAGCCTTCCTCGCTTGTTCGCGTTGCTTGTCCTACTGCTATTGTATAAAGCCCTGGCTGCAGCCTTTCATATCCTCCTGCTGTTCCTTCTGTATAAGTGAAGTACAGTTAACGTGCTTTACACAGTATCCTCATCCTCCTGTTCCTGTATAAGTGAAGTAAAACTCAGTTAACGTACAGTATCCTGCTCCTGTATAAGTGAAGTGAATTGCAGTTAACATACAGTATCCTGCTCCCATATAAGTGAAGTGCAGGTAACCAAAAGCACCCGTTTGGTTGTTTTTTTGTTTTTTTTTGTATTAGGTTTTTCACACTTTAAGTAGGGCCTGCTAGGTAATGAGCACACTACCAACTTAATGTGAGAAACGCAATCAATATGAAACCAATTTCATCACTTTAACTGCTCGCCTCAGTTAATGTGCACATCAACTGGTTTCTGCACATTAACGGTAACATATATATAGAGAGAGAGAGAGAGAGAGATAGATAGATAGATATATGAGAAACACATGGGAAGCATAAATAGACCACAACTATAAAAAAATTTCCTCTTATTTGATTAACTTTTATTCATTGTTAAGACAGACAATATATCCTTTGTACAAACAACATTACTGAATATATAGAGTCCACCATCATTTTAGAATATAACAACAGTATCCATTAAATTATCTGAATAGGGAAGCGGGAGGGAAGGACAGGGCATCAACTTTAGGAGGCCTGAATAGATAGATTAGTTACTGCAATTTATAGTAGTCCATGCAAAATTGTTTATGACATTGATAAAGTCGATATTCCGTGCTATTTCATGTTCAGTGGAAAGCAACATCAACCAATTCAACCTTTGCTCAATCATTGTCGCTCTCAAATGATTTTTAATCATGGCCATTTTGCTAAATGCACACATAACGTGTTTCCCCTATAATAGGACCTACCCTGATAATAAGCCCTATCCTATTTTACAGTAAACTGTCTAAAATAAGCCCTCCCCAAAAATTAAGCCCTATCTAAATCACAAAGAGGTGTCAGCAGCACTTGGGGAACAATAAGGTGTCATAATGTCAGCAGCACTTGGGGAACAATAAGGTGTCATAATGTCAGCAGCACTTGGGGAACAATGAGGTGTCATAATGTCAGCAGCACTTGGGGGAACAATGAGGTGTCATAATGTCAGCAGCACTTGGGGGAACAATGAGGTGTCATA
>JABWIB010001649.1:34975-52143 GCA_016617825.1 Platyplectrum ornatum | reverse complement strand
AGGTGAGGAGGAAGGGGGGCTGTCAGCGCAGGTATGAAGGAAGGGGGGGCTGGGGGTGCTCCCTTGTTTATAGTGGGATGACCCGGTGTGTGAGTGTGGGTGTCAGGCTGCTATCACTCCTTATGTGCCTGTCCCGCTGAATGACTGCCCCCGTTCAGTGTCATTGTGCAGCCGCTGGGACCTTAATGGAATATGGGTATATAAAGGGCTGACCTCTCTTTATTTCTTCTATCCATCCCACCCTTGGCATTAGCCGCCAGAGTAGTATATGATTTTGTAATTAAATTTAAAGGTAAAGTGGTATCAAATGTTTCAACCTCGCTATTTAATAAGGGGACCATCCAACACAGTTATTACATATTAATGGTGAGTTTGGACCATTGAAGTCCACATTACCATTTAATTTAACTCCTTAAAAATGCAATGAGTATTTTTACTCCTGCTGAAAAAATGTAGCGCGATCACTGCTTCTCTCCCCATCATCATGGTGAATTATGAATACATAAAGGCTGATTAGCAAAACGCTTCTCTGATGCTTGTCAGCTCAACAGACCAATTTTGCTTATTACAGTCATATCTAGTACTTTTAGGCTGTACCATTTTTCTTGCCAGTAACACCTATGGGTTCTTAAATACTTTTGACATCACTGAAACATAATGTACAGTGCTAGCAGTTACATCAGACAAGCTCCAGAACTTGACCCAACTTGTGTAAGCTGTTTGCAGATGTTTAGTTTTTTTTCTGGCACTGCGCTTGAATGTGCCAGATGTTCTGTGATGGATCTCCGAGAACACTCAAGCACTCAATCTATATGCATGGCTGGGTCCATCATGTATATGTTGTTTATTCCAGGGTCAAGTACNTTATTACTGCTATGCCCAGTGAGTTAGTATAAATTCTGTCTTTATTGAGAAGGTCAGTACATGACAAACTTGAAAAAAAAGGANCCATACATGAGAATGTTACAAAGAGCAGGTCAATGGCGAAGAAAAGTCAGGTGGCGAAACAGGAGCCACGTACAGGAACAAGGGCCTCTCAAGGAACAGCTATACCATGGCCAGGAGAGAGGAAGAAAAGGAGGACCGCAGGGAAGAGAAGGGGTGAGGGAAGGAGAGGTAGGGAGAGAGAAGAGGAGCCAGGAGCGAGTAGGAAGGCATTGCACCCGGGGGAGGCCAGATGAACGGGCAGAGGGAGGTGGACATCAGGGTAAAGGCGCGGGAGGCAAGGAGTCCATATACGATAGCCATGGGAGCCTATCGGTAGCTGAGAGGATTATTTCATCCATAGAGCGGTAAAACTCAACCATCTGGATCCACTCAGAGACCGTCGGGGGGGAGCGAGAGCGCCAATGAATGGGAATCACCACCCGCGCAGCATTGCTAAGCGGCAACAGGAGGGACCATTTCATAGAGGCGAGAGAGCCCGGAGGGGGAAACAGTATCCAAAATTTGGCTGGCCCCACCACCTGGCGGACGATGTAAGGACATAGAACCAGAAGGGAACAGTGCAACTCCACCAGATATGAGCCAGAGAGCCCACAGCAAAGGGAGACAATGGGAAGGAAGAAGTAGAGCATTTGAGGCGTTCGGCACCAACGGGTGAGAATCTTAAGCTGTGTTTCAACCACAGAGAGGCTCCATGAGCATGCGTGAGAAATTCGGAAGCTTCAGGTCCATTCCTCAGATCAGGGTGGATTAGCCAAATCTCTGTCCCATGCGGCCCTGCCAAGTGAGTTAGGTAACACAAAAAAATNAGCAACCAGATGATTGCTACTAATTATCGTAGTACAAGCAACTCCTTAGTTACACTATTTTATTATTACAAAAATGTTATGAAGGCGTCAGCATGTTCGTTTTTTGTTTGTTATGAATTAAAGTTTGTTGCTACTTTTTACCTGTCTCTTAGTTTGTTAATACAATTGGATCTAGTGAAAATAGTACCCCAGTTATTTTTTATCTCTTAGCAAGTCATTTGACTTTGATAGCTGTTTTTTACATTATTATCACACTTTCACTTAAATATTTCCTCTTCTGGGTTTGTCAGTGACATTAGTCAATGGTCCATCTTGTTGCTGGATTTCAGTTTTAAAGGGTTTTTTGGAAGTGAATCATTTAATACAACTGTACGGTTAATACACAGGGCTTTACAAGACTTTCCCACTAGAGATTTACTATGTGAAACCCCCTGTAAAAGATACCATGACCAATGATTCATTCCCTGTCTATATACAGTTACATTATTTGCATCTCCGCCAGCTGCTCTTTCTGCTTCCTGAGACATTGTTGTAAATTTGTCCTTGAGTGATTACTACCATGCTACTATCATACCATCGTACCATGCTGCCATGCCACCATCGTACCATGCTGCCATGCCACCATCGTACCATGCTGCCATGCCACCATCGTACCATGCCACCATCGTACCATGCTGCCATGCCACCATCGTACCATGCTGCCATGCCACCATCGTACCATGCCACCATCGTACCATACTACTCTATATTCTCCTAAATGTTAACTTCTTTGTTCCATTTTCGGCCTACCACATGTTGGAGCTATGTCCATGTCTTCTAAGACTCTGGTAGCCCCTATAGCATTGGTTCCTAATATTTCTCTGTTTGAGGCACCCTTGATATCTCAATTATGTTTTTCAAGGCACATTGAACCAAAAGAAATACAGAGCAGTCATGTTTCCTAAGTAGTGAGGTGCAATAAAATAACTGGAAAGTATGGTAACATAGAAAGTGACGGCAGATAAGAGCCATGTCGCCTATCTAGTCTGTAATCCAGTTTTGTATGTAAGACTATACTAACCTTTGTTTTTAATCTCCATTTTCTTTGAGATTTACTATATCATTATATTTATCCCGATCATGCTGGATAGTTTGTATCTCTGTTACACATCCCTCCTTTGTCTTTCCAGACCCCTCTTCCATCTTTATATATTTTCTCCTCACCTGATTGAGGGCGATGGAAATGTCTTTGATGACCCTCTAAGAACCATATTTACTGGCCGCTTCTCATTTCACTGCAGCTTATACTTGGCACTTACCAGTTAGTTTGCTTCTGCCTCCTGTCCAATCCCATTTGTAAAGGTCCTAAAACCTACTTGCATTTCAAGGACTTTAGGTGCATTGCATGTCCTGTTACCAGGAAAGGAGATTTGTTTCTGACAATCAAATGCTGTAGCTAATCAGAAACTGTCAACATAGCCTGCCTATACAGTAATAAAATATTTGATGTAGAGGCAGAGAGTCTCCTAGTAATATATAAGCAATCAGAGGTAGCACGATCCCTGCAATGAACTCTGCCACCATCCTAACCAAGGTATCTGATAAACACGGGTGTATGTAGCTTGTCCTGATGAGGATCGTGCTTTTACTGAACTGAGGAAGAGGTCATTTCCATTATGTGAAACAACCTTTGAAAATCAGTCATTTTTTACATCNACTGTGCAGAGTAATGTAAGCGTGTCCATACAGCACAAATGCTATTGTAAAATTCATGTATAAAACACAGTATGGTCAGGTCACCCCTCTAAGAAATTCATATCATCTAATATATTGCATGATAAAGAGAATACACTTTATAACACATTGCATCAGATTTTATTCTACTGTTTAAACACGGGCAAAGCTCTTATGTAATCGTTATGTTCCAGACATTCACCTCAGCAATCATTACCTAAAGTTGGCCATACACTATAAGATAAATTGTTCCAATTGAAAGATTTTTCAAGAGTGGGTAAAACCATGTTGAATTGCAGGGGGGGGTTAAATGAATGTCAGTGTTTGCATGCCGGGAGAATACTTTACAGCGTTACTGTTACACTGTTATTACACTTGTGCTGGAAACATCTCTCACCTGTAATACTGATTGCAATTAACTCAATTTGCCTCCCCTAAAATTCAACATAGTTTTGCCCACTCGATTCTTTCAGTTGGAACAATTTATCTTATAATGTATGGCCAGCTTAAGACTTAACTAGACACAAGTGCCTGGGATATATAATTAAGTGGAAGCACAAATGTGGAGGGCTGNATCTGTATTCTTGTGGATATTCATTCAAAGAACAATCAGGCGGGCCTAGTAATATATAGATACAGATTTGCTGTAATATTAAATTAACTAGATTTTTGTTAAATATTTTGTATTTTATTAGTTTTTACTTCTGGGGTTTTTGTTTAATTTTTTTATGATTTTTTTAAAATATTTTGAGAAAATATGTTTACCAACCTATGTACATACACAAATGATGTGTCCCATATCTACCTAGTTAGCTTGTGTTTGTATTGCCTCATTTCAGGTTTTTGACCTTTTTATTTCACGCTAGCGCATCCAATTTCTTTGAGGGTGCAGTGAGATTTGGGTGTATGCTGTAGAACCGGCTATTAATGACTTGTCATTGTCCAATTTCACGTTGTCTGTCAACTAAATAAACTACACATTGCAGATATCATCCATTTTATATTCTCCTTCAACTAACCTTCTGGCCTGACATTTAAAAGGGAGATTTCTACAATCTGAAACAGACATTTGTGCTTTGTAGCCATGATTCCCATACTCTGGAGACAGATGCTGTCATATAAACAATAAACAGCTTTTGATGGGGATCGGTACTAATTTTTGCAGTCTGTTCAAAATCAGCAATGACATCTCAAGAACATCTATGATATAAGTCTATGCAGGAACACTTAAACACTCTGTACATAAAAATACATACTAAGGTCACTAAATATTGAAACTATCTGGTTAGGAGCAATGGTGGAACATGGATCCAGACTTTACTACTATTGAACTTACAAAGATACGAGTGGGCAAAACCATGTTGAATTGCAGGAGAGTTAAATGTAATTAGTTGCAATTAGTATTACAGGTGAGAGATGATGTTTCCAGCACAAGTCTAATAACAGTGTAACAGTAACGCTGGTCAGTATCTTTGCGCAAGATTCAAAAAATAAAGTATATGGTTAAGTCACAGAATGGCTGAATCTGCTCTGGTATCTGTATCTTCCTGCATGGATAAGTCACCATTCTGTTCTGTATTCCACAGTCATCCTGTTCCTCCCAGGAGAAGCTACACCAGTTACCATATCAACCAACACCTGATGAACTCCATTTTTTGTCCAAACATTTCTGCACGGAGAGCATTGCCAGCGACGACAGATGCCGGAACACGCCGCTGCGCCCTCGCTCCAGGAGTCTCAGGTGTGTGGTGTTTGCCACTGTTGAGTTTAAAAGAAGAAATAAAAGGCAGAACTTTGCTTAAAACATGAGAATGTAATCATCGTGTAATACCCCGCTGTGCATGTAAATCATTTCCCCAGTTTATATGGCTGACCGGAAAAGTCAATATTTTTATTTCGGAACAGCAATCAGTGTAAGCTATGTATGTAGCTGCTGTTGAAAGTAGATTATTATTATTCGTGTTGACTGTGAGAGAGTGGGGAATGTGATTGTTTCCGGATTAGAGGGCTTCATTTATGAAACTGCAGGAAAGGAAAAGTGGTGATGTTGGCCGGAGCAACAAATCAGATCCTAGCAGACGTTCTCTAGCATATAATGAGCACTAGGATCTCATTGGACAACATCTACTCTTCCGCAGTTCAGTAAATCTCTAGTCCTTCATGTAAAGAAAAGACTGGTAACTGGGCGTAGTTTTGGCCAAGATGATCGCAGCCTTTTTTATGCCTTGCTGCCTTTACATGTCCATCACCAATGTCCGCATTGGAATTTGATGGCCGTAATAAGTCAGCAACCATAGATTATTTTTAAAGTGTGGATTAGCTGCAAATTTACACACACACACTCAGAATACCTTGTTCACTTGCATTGTGCACTGCCATGAGTTTTGGTACGTTCACTTGCAGAAGTAAGCAGCAAATCTTTTTACATCAAATGAAGTCAAGTTAATTTTGCTTGAGATGATTGGGGACATTTTCTACAGCAAATCCTATAGATATAAGTATCTTAAAACCTATGAAGTTTGAATAGGCATGAAGATATTATCGAGCCAGTGGTTTTGCAGAATGTAAGGCATCCACGTGGGACAGCGTGACTACATTCCTCATTGTGAACTACATGATTTTACTGCTTTTTTGCATTCTTATGTGCTTCAATACTATCGAGATACTAGTTCACCTCCCAAAATATTCTTGTGCTAATGTGCTTCTTAGGTCCGATACCTTCGCTTGTTACAATGTAGATTACCTGTCCTCTCATACAACTGTTAGCGCTAAAGACAGCAACCATGTGTTTAAGTGTTTCAGCCATCAAGTCCCTATTACGTGTGAGACTTGGAGTGCAGTAGTGAAAGTTAAACCCTCATCTAAGACTCTTGATGGGACTATCAGTTAAATGCAGCAAAATACACAATTAAGATGGTTTAGAGATTAAGAGCTCTGAATGTAAACGAACATGAATCCGATTCTGGCTTATGCTTCTTATGCAAATCAATGCTGACAACTTGTGTAGCTGAGTCTGAGGGAGCTGTAAGCAAAATNTGCTCATTAATAAAGCACAGGACACAAAACAAGCAGTTTAAATGCTTTGCATTGTTCTATAACATGTATTTGTCATGACCTCATCTGCTATTTGCCCCCAACCAACAACTTGCAAATAATGCATATGTCTGTAGTTCAGGTTTTTCCAAGTCTGCAAAGGCGCACATGTCCTTTATAATAGGATCAATCGTAGGATTTAAAATTACCAAAAAAATTATACATTTTTATAGTACCTTAAATACACCCTGCCATACTATGAGACCAGTATGATCTCCCCAACATCAGTACTATACATACTATAAAGTGCAATTCCCTTTTAAGATCTGCTGTGTGCCATAAGTGACAATGATAGCAGCAGTCTGGTTAGCAGTACTGAGCACTGATGTCTATAGATCAGAGTCTCTGACAATGTGGGCAGATGGTAACAGTGAGCTCAGCACACACTGAGACAGAGCAGGCTTTTATCTGATCAGACATAGAAGCAGAAAGCTGTAGGGTGACCACTAATGGACAGAGCATGAAATACATGTACAGTTAATCACATTAGCTTCTGAGAAGCAATCCTATTCCAGGCAACCAGAACCCACCTACCCCTTCTACCCTGGGTGCATCTCTCCATTCTGTACCCAGCCTTAAGATTTGCTTTTCTGACTAAACCCGGTTTGCACCAGGGCCACCACGTATAATAACTGAAGGCTGCATACTTATTTACTTACCCGAAAAGGCTGGAATCAGTAACTTTACTGAACCGCTGAAACGTGTTAATTTGTAGCACTTCATATAGTAGTTTTAGTTCTTTTCTGTAATTTTCCGGTTTCTCTTTTCCGCTTCATGCGGCATGCACTAGATTCTCATAATTTGCTGTAAATTGTTCTATTCATAGCAGTAATTGCATTGATCTTTGAACTACTTTTAATACTGCATAAATTAAGAGACAATTTTCTGTGTTTGCAGCCCTGGACGTACACCTGCATGCTGTGACCATGAAATAATTATGATGAACCATGTGTATAAAGAAAGATTCCCAAAGGTAATTTCATGCTCTCTCCTCCTTAGTATTTAGAGCTCCTCTGAAATCTGCCTTTTGCTCATTTATTGTGGAGCAATAATGAATCCTAGAAATGAACATGGATACATTTATATAAAGTAATAAATAAACCTGTGACCAGACCTGTGTGCGAGTTACTCACATGCAGATCTTTACCCTCATCTCCCTCTCCTAACACGTACAAACCTTCTGAACACTTAAGTGAATCTGAGTGGTGCGCACAGATGAATATACATTCTGTACCGGATGTGTGGGAGAGGGGGGTGAACTCGCCCCTTACTCCTTTCTCAAATACGGTAATGGCAGAGGATAGCAGCGCTTACACAGCCACACCCCTGCCTTAAGAGACCNATTGCAAAACCCTGCCCCTGCTGTAACATTGAAATCTTTCAGTGTAGGTTGACGGGGGAGAAGGCCCGGCCCTGTNGGCAGAACCTCTAGCGCGCGGAACGTTGTTCTAAGATTAGTCATCACTTTTACCTTTCATCAATGGTTTTCATAGGCAACGGCTCAGATGGAAGATCGGCTTCATGAGATCATCACCAACTATTCTCCGGACAGTGTCCTTCCGCTGCCTGATGGCGTGCTCAGCTTCACNCACCACCAGATCGTGGAGCTGGCGCGGGATTGTCTGGACAAATCCCACCAAGGTCTCATAACGTCAAGATATTTCCTGGAGCTGCAGCAAAAGTTGGAGAAGTTATTACAAGAGGTAAATGGCTGCACACACAGGATTCTATTTACATGCTCACATTCTAAGAAGCTGTATACATTTTATTTTCTTTCTGTTGAGTGTTGCATTATATATTCATAGGTTTGGGGGGTTATCTTGACCAAGGAACAAACAATTTATAGGGAATTTCTATTTTATGAAATGATTTAACCTTTAGCCTGAAGTACAGAGGTGTTCTATTAAAACTATTACTAATGTGCCATAGAGCCAACGCAAGTGTCTGATAAGTGTTCTGGTTAGGATGACTCAGGTGTTTGCTGTAGATGCTCATCTTGTTTAAAGGTTGCTATCTAAAACAGTCAGATTACTAATTACTAACTAGTTAATTCCCTAAACGTTATGAATCCACTGTCATTGAAATTCTCTATACTATTGGCCCATTGTTTACGCTTTAAATGGGAATGAAAATGAAATCGCCCTATTGACCACATAGCCTGTAGCATTTTCCTTGTGTTGGCTTTGCTTTTAGAATGTTGTATGCTGTGTACACAGGGAAGCCAGTTTAGTGTTGATTTGTGATGACACCAGGTTCTGCTACATGATCACATTTGGCAAGCGGAGTCTACTAGTGTTTAACATAGGCTGGTGACCAGCAGGTTCTATGTGGAAATCCAGCAGCTGCTCTGAGATTAATGCTAGGGCAGGCTGTTACATAGGAGCACTCCCATTCTCTACTGATAAACTGCATCCTATGTGATCTNCTTGTCTGGGTTCACAGTAATTACAACTAATGGTTACAAGGTCAGATTGCGGTATCACTTTAGTCATATTAANGTGTAAGTTTTGTATGCACGTGTTTCAGGGACTGGGTGGAACTCAATAATAACTTTAATATTGACCCATAACTACTACCCATGTGTTTGCATTGCACAGCAATGGGTGTGATGCTATCTGTTGNGAAACATCAGCCGTGTGGTAATGTATAAATATAAATATAACAGATAGTAGATAGCATTGGTCATTACACATTAATGCCTGCTCTGCTTATTGAACTCGCCTGTCAATGATGATCTTGGCAATCAGTCAGGATAATAGCCTGGGGGTCCTTTTTGTGTTGGAATCAGGTTGAGTTTTATGTTGTTTGTAATTGATGAAATGTATTTATGATAATATTTGATAATATATGTTTTCTATGTGGATGAAGAGTTACTAATTGCTACATGTTTTTATTANGATGGAGATTCTTGCACATGACCTGGTAGATTAGAAAGAAATGGTAATAATATCATATGCAAACGCCAAGTGTTTCTCCCCCAATAAGCTCTGGCTTATATGCATTCATTGTAGCAGGAAACAGCTACAGTACATCCACATTGTACCGTGCATGTGCCCAGTCATATGCACACTTGTTCTATTTAATAGTGGCAGTATGCACGACCAATGTTTTTGATAACATGCGATAATACCATATAATGGCACATATGAATGTTCACACTTTAAGCTGTATCAGCATTCTGCTCTGTCTCTGGGGCTTAAGAACTTGCACATTAGATAGTATAATATATGTTTATTATAATCCAAGTGAATGGTCCAATGTCATTAGTAATTGCAGACAGTAATTGTGTATTTAATGATGTGATGTGTCTGGCTTCCCTTAGGTTATGTGTTGTCTTTCTAAAGTTTCACACAAACTTTTTTTTTCCTGTTTTACCTATGCAGTAAGAGTTTTTTCATTTAACACGTAATGTTATAAAGATAAATTGGTTTCTGTTTTAAGCTGTGAAGGTGAAGCTGCAATTCATGTATTCTTCTCCTGTGCTAAAATAATTGATGATGCTTATGGCATTTGTGCATCTGGGAAAAATAGCTTGTATCACTTAGAGACCCAGACCCGCACCCCTCCTCCACCTGTGGGAAGTAATATAATGAGACTTATTCAAGTAGCAAAAAACTGGGAGAAATATCCTCTTCCTTGTCTTGAGGAGTGTCCTCAATCTGTAATCCGAAGGGAAATCAAAGAGAGATTTTAATCCAAAGGGAACTCAGATGAAGTATTTTTTTAATACAAAGGGTGAAAGAAATATAAAAAATAAATCACAAAGTGTCTGGGGAATAGTACCAAAGCAACATTGCTGAATGAGGGAAGGATGAATTAACCAGGACTCACCTTAAGCCTTTATCCAGTTGCATGTCTGCCATAATAATAATAATAATAATAATAATAATAGAAAAGGTTACATTCAGCTGTAATTGCATGAATTATATGTGCACAACAATCAGATGAAGCATGCACAGGACATTCATTTATCAGATTTAGTGAAGGCAGCGTCTGGAAACGTTGTTGAGGATGTTTATCAGATATAATCATAGGAAGTGTATTAAATAATCACAAACCAGTGAAAAATGGTGATGAANCATGGAAACATGCACTCAGTCAGTTAGTTGCTGGTGCACTGGATAGGCTAAGTATGAACACATTGACTGAGAAACACTGGCCAGCATAAACTGTGTAACAATGTGTCTGAATCAAACGTTTCTTTTCTGTAGTACATTTCATTTACAGAGGATGAACTATGATTAGGAATGTTTTAACGTTTGTGTATTTTTAAGGTTTATATATATATCTAAAAAAAATTAGTAATTACATTGTGATTTGTGTTCTATGGACTGGATCCAGTCTTACATACTATTGAACTTACGAGTGCACAAAACCATGATGAATTGCAGGGGAGGTAAATGAATGTTATTGTTTGTGTGCAGAGAGAATACTTAATTTTTGCTTATTGTACAAGGTGTTACTGTTGTTCTAGGAAACATCTCTCAACTCTAATACTGATTGCTATGAATTAAATTTACCTTCCTGCAATTCAACATGGTTTTGCCCACTTGTAAGTTTACGCTCGTAAATTCAANAGTACGTAAGTCTAGATACAGTCCATTGATGGATGCATATAAAATAATAGTAGCAGAGGTATATGCTAACCTAATGCATGCTAAAGCTATTAAATAAAAATAGCCTATATAAAGTCTTAAATGTTGAAATCTGTAGAAATAATCTGTAGAAATAAGTTTTTATATGAAGAAACATAAAAAAAAGTTTTGTAACCACTGTAGTGTCTCCTTATGTCTCCCTCTAACTTCTCACTTAAGCAGCAAAAACTTAAACATGCACCACAGACAGTCTCTGGAAACGTTGTCATGCTTCACCGCTGCTAATTCATGCCATTTACTTTTTTCTTTTGATTATTATAGGCTCATGAAAGGTCAGAAAGTGGAGAGCTGGCATTTATTAAGCAATTAGCCCAGAAAATCCTGATTGTCATAGCACGCCCAGCCCGCTTGTTGGAATGCCTGGTAAGACGCACAAGCCAGTGTTTTTACGGTCTTTAATTTTGTTTTTAGGTGCTGCTCCTAATATTTTTTGGATATTAGATGTACTGCTATGGGGGTGACTTATATTGTTATTGTCATGTAATTATATTAGTGCCTGTTTCTCATATTTAATACCTGCTTTCACTTAAGGAAGTTGTTTAATGTGCAACCTTTGCCACCAGTGCAGATGTGAAAGAGGGTGGTCATACATGAACCATGGCATGCAAGTGGTGTGGATGNTATGGGGCCCAGGGGAAAGGGGGCCCAAGGTGACACTGTCCCCTGTTCTGTACAGATATTTCAGNTTAAAACAGCGCTTGGCACTTCATGTATGAATACTATTTATAAATACACTGCCACATTATAAAACACTCAGAATTCATTCATTCATGTGGTGGCGAGCGCTGTCACACTATGCAGCAGACTAAGCATGGGTTAAAAGTATAATTGACTACATCTACAGCATTTTGGCATTTGCAAAATATTGCACTTATCAACCACATATTTTGTACATAACAGGAATTTGACCCCGAAGAGTTTTATTACCTCTTGGAAGCAGCAGAAGGTCATGCTAAAGAGGGTCAAGGCATTAAAACGGATATACCCAGGTATATTATCAGTCAGCTGGGACTGAACAAGGATCCTCTGGAAGGTGAGTAGTGTAACAATTTACAGCCTGCGTCATTTCACTTGAGTACAGTAAAATGGCCTCAAATAGCACTAGATTCTTATATTGCCTTTTACATCTTGTGTTAAACAAATTAAAGTAAGTTATAAATACATAAAATAAAAATTTTAAGCCTCTAGGTCACAGGTAGGCAACCTGNGGCTCTCCAGGTGTTGTCAAACTACAGGTCCCAGCATGCTTTAACTGCACAGACATACTAGATATCAAGCAAAGCATGCTGGGACTTGTAGTTTGACAACACCTGGAGAGCCCTGCTCTAGGTATAATTTATAATTATTTATGGGACCTGAAATCATCTCTCAGACTTAATCCCGGATGAGTAAAGATCCTAAGTGCTCTGTAATTATGTTTTAGGACAGGAACATGTTCCTTGTGTCTGATAAATGAATAAACACGGACACATTGATGAGAGTAGTAGTAGTGATAATAACATGTAACTTTTACAATGATCAACNCGTATTTAGTAATGTAAGAACTCGCTGCGTTATACAGCAATGCTTGTGC
Source organism: Platyplectrum ornatum (assembly GCA_016617825.1). Taxonomy (NCBI): domain Eukaryota; kingdom Metazoa; phylum Chordata; class Amphibia; order Anura; family Limnodynastidae; genus Platyplectrum; species Platyplectrum ornatum. The sequence continues at coordinate 39,355 of JABWIB010001649.1, read as the reverse complement.
CTTGGATATTTTCTGATATANATTAGGATTCAGTGTTTGCTGTACAGCAGAATGACTTTAAAATGATACCTTTTTGTTAGCATGTGAGTGTTATTATCTTCAGCTGCATACTGGAANGACCAGCGCTTCGTCTGTTATCTGCCAAATTGTTACCTTTTTAACATTTGTAATAGACAGGTTGAAGGGTTCGCANGCTGGTAGCACAGTCCTCAGAACCCAGCAGCAGCTGCCTCCGCGATGACCAAATATTCCTAATAGAGTAGTCACGCATGAATTATTGACTGATAATGGCACATGAATAGACTGCGCTTTGAAAGCTGGACCACAACAGATTCATCACAGGCTAGATATCGGTGCATTTCTCAGCTGCTCCCCAGAGGAAGATGCTTTCTTTCCCCCCGTGGCGTTGAAATTGCCGTCTTTACCTTCTATTTTATGCGGAAACGCCAGTCTCCAGAAATGGATTAAATCGATGACATAAAATAGGCAGATGTTTAATGGTATTTAGATGAGTTTTAAAAATCTCTTCAGGCATTTCAAAATGGTTCCCGGGATTCTTGCTTTAAGTGCTGACTCTGGGAATCATTCCATTAATACCCACTGTTTGCAGATAGTATGCCTTTCCAAGATAACTGCTACTGGGCAATGTTCCTTTTGAAATGGAACGCAGCTTTCTGACTTGTTTACCGTGACATTTGCTACTTTTAGGCTGAAATTTCAAGAATAGTTCTGTGATGTTTGAGCTGATAGAAGAAGCCTTTAATGGAGTTCATATACGTGCATTCTATTATCTACAGATGGATCAGTAATAATAATAGTAATAATTNTTATGGTGGTAAGGCATGAAGCTAGATCGTCCAAAATATAGAGCACAGCGATTTTCACATCTGTTTATAACAAGGAAACTTGTCAAACCAATAGTGGATGTATGTTTATTTTAGCAAGTTATTCGTCATAGTATGGAGCAGAAAGTTCACAGATCCAGTGAAAGTTTACNTAATGTTCTAGCTCAGGAATTCAGCTGGAAAATGACCCCAAAGTCATCCTATTAGTTTATTATGTTATTACATATACTCCCATCAAAGCTTCCTATAGCTGACACAAACATTAGGAACAAAGGGTTGAAAGGATATAAGTTGAAATAATTTTAAGGGATTGCAACATTGGTTTTATTATTATTATTATTATCATTATTATTATCGTCATCATTATTTTAATGAGACTGTGGAATTAGACAACACACAAAGCGTCCAGTAGTAAGGACAATATATATATATATATATATATATATATATATATATATATATATATATATATATAGTTATGTCATATGTAAGTTTGCTAAAGAAAAGTATTTTCCCTGCATGTATAAGATGTACATTCATTTGCACACATTATATCACAACTGTGTTTTGTCAAGGTGTATACTTGTTTGTGTGTGAAAGGAAACTTTTGAGGTATATATTTGTGGTATATTATGGATTCCTGCAGAATGAGAAGTTAAGAATTAATTTAGTAAATAGAAATGTATCATTAGGAAAACATGATTTAATGGCAAAAAAAAATATATAAAAAACACATATAACCAGTGATCCTCCCNAGATGTTCAAGCTGTGTATCCAGGTTATGGAATCCCCTCACCTCACTATCTTCAGCACTATGTCTAATAGCACTATGTCTTACTTTTGTAACAGAGCATAGCAAGTTATTTATGTATACTTCTATTTATATAAGCTTTAATGTTTAATCTTATTTTCCCTTTTATTTTCTATCTCCCCCATTTCCCTGTTGAAGAAATGGCTTTGCTGGCTAATTATGACAGTGGCACGGCAGAGACACCGGAAACTGATGAATCTCTGAGCGTAAGTCTTATAACTAAAGCTTAAATGCTCTTAAGAATGCAGCCTTTTAGGGCTTTTCACTGTATTGTTTATGGGTAAATATGTTTCCTTGTATTAGATTATAGATTTTATTTCCCTTCTCCTGTTCTTGTTTTACTTTGCCTATCATAGAACCCATTAAGGTTATTGTTTTTAGGATTATCACTATAATGGCAATCCTTAGTTGCTTGGCCTGAATAGACCAAACAATTGGGGGACCCACTCAGGTGTTACAGGGATTTTACTTTTGTATATCTGGATATTGATATTTTTTACTTTATTTTGCAGAGAATGGGAGGAGGATTTTAAAGCATATACTTGTTCTTTACACGTGTTAAACAGATATAATACTTATAATATATTTAATTGTTGTCATTACTTTAATACTTAATTCCATTTCTGTTCTTTTCAGAGCTCCAATAGATCACTTAAAATGAGAAGAAAACCTTGTGAGATGGACTTTGAGACAATAAAACTGATCAGCAATGGAGCTTACGGGTGAGTTTTGTGTTCCATATAGTTCACTCATTGTCAAACATTGAAATGATAAATGTTTTTCTATTTTCTCCACCTTGCACTTGCACTCTGCTTTGCCATTATGATTCCATAAGATTTGGGCCACTGTATTGTGCTGATGTACTTTGATAGTGGCAGACTGCAGGTGAACATTGTCCGGTCCTCCTGATCCTAAAACAAGTTTACAAAACATGGGCTGCAGGATGTTTATTCAAATAAGGAGTGTATAAAGAACCTGTGAGTCATTGTACCTGCCTAAAGCTTGTGGAAACACCAGTATATTTGCATAGNGATGTTGTAATCACAATAACCCCAGCAAATGTAGATGTGAGCAGGTTTATTTGGGTGTAGGTTTAGTAAAAACACTACTCATTTGTAGTCCATAATATCAATGAATATTTTGATCAGTAATCAGTATTTTAGCATGGCAATTTNCTTAAACTAAGCTACAACAATATTCATTACTTGCATAATGTATCCTGTAGGTTCTGATTGAGCTTTAAAAAGAGAAAGAGATGATGCTCATAGCAAATAGACCAGACCCAGACACCTGGGTAAAACCATGTTGAATTGCAGGGGATGTAAATGAATGTTGTTCTTTGCATGCAGGGAGAATACTTTACTTTTGCGTATTGCACACAGATACTGACCAGTGTTATGGTTGCACTGCTATTAGACTTGAACTAAGAAACATCTTTCAACACCAACAGATGACCTCTACCCTCCCATGCAATTCATCATGCTTTTACCCAGGTGTAACTTTCATCCCTTAATATACAACTCTGGATCTGGTCCAGAATTATTATATATATTATTGTGTGTATGTAATATATTGTGAATGGAAGAACTCATCATACATGAGGATGCATAATAACAATGGTAGCATCTAGCAGTGGCAGTGGATGTTTCATNGCTGATTTATTAAGCAGACATTGGTCACTGCTAGATCTATTCAATGAAACAATACCAGACCACCAGTCTGTACAATGGAAACAAATGAACTAGCACACACTCTAAATATATACACTTTTAGAGTCTNCCCTTTAAAATTTTAGATACAGTANTCACNGTTGTACAATAACCCAGTCTGAGACGCATCAGAATGACCCCAGAGGTGNGGCTTTCGTGTGATCTGTCTTCCAGTTTATCCGCCTTGTCTGATTAATGGTTTATTATATACATCAGTTCTTCAGATTAATGATGAATCATTGTTGTGGTCATTAGAAATGATGCCATTTCATTAAGATTACACAGCTTCTATGAATTGCTTAAAGTCGCAGCACCATGTGTGTGGAATTTTCTTTAACACTTGGGGTAAGTGGCTTGTTTGTATAGGTCATATGCTTTGGTTTATTTCTTCAGATTGCTCTTAATGATTTAGGATTTTGAAATGCCATCCACAGCAGTATGCCCCTCAATTTACTGTGCACATTGACACCCCTTCCCCACGTGGTTATATAACTCTTTGTAAGTAATGAGCTGTCTGTCTGTCTCTCTGAGCCAGATTCAGATATACACTCTCATGATTTACACTCTCATGTGCAAAACCACGTTAAATTGCAGGGAAGGTAAATCTCATTAGTTGAAAACAGTATTAGAGTTGAGAGATGATGTTTCCAGTAACACTGGTCAGTATCTGTATGCAACATGCAACAATAAAGTATTCTCCCTGCATGCACACACTGACATTCATTTTACCCCCCCCCCCCCTGCAATTCATCATGGTTTTACCCATAAGAGTAGCATGGCCTGGATTGTGGGATCTATCACGTAAATGCACCAGAGGCCCTTGGAAGATGGTGTCCGGTAGGAAAACTGCAGCTTATCAGTTGTTATCCTCCATTTGCCTATGCCTGGTATAGGTGGACCCTTCTCTTTCCTCATCTGGACAGCCCTTCCCTCCCACACATGCTGGAAGTGTCTCCTATAGACACATGTCTAACGCTTAATAACAGGGTAAGGTATGGAAGTAGTAAAGGCTATA
>JABWIB010001649.1:5473-32557 GCA_016617825.1 Platyplectrum ornatum | reverse complement strand
GCTTGCCACTGCTCTGTCACCTTTGGTCTACTGGAAAATAGATTCTCCCCACCACTACTAACAGATAGTCTAAATATCTTCCATTTATAACTAGGCTTGTAAATGGGATTAGTTGTGTACTGCTGTGTGAACAGAATTCCAGAACCCGATATGCGAATTGGATATCCACAATTGAGTTTTGTAAAGAAGCCCAGTGCTACAGAACAAAGCTAGCGTTATTGGAGTGCTACCTAAACGATGATAGAGTCCATTTACTATGTTATGCCTCTAGTGGAGCCATCAGGGGTCTAGGTGGAAATGTTGGTTTTAGTCATAAATACATTTTGTGCATGAAATATCCAGTATGTACAACTGTCAACACCTACATATATATGACCATATTATTTATACCTACTATGATGGCCCCATATACAGCTAAGGCTGATTACACCTGGGGATTGGCTGCATCTTTTGCAATTGGCTGTGCTTCCTAGGTTGGCTTGTATGTATAGTGAGCTCAGACTTGCTGGACTTGCAATAGGAAGTTGAGTAAAGCTGATACACAGAGCCTTTGGCTAAAAAAGTTCCTATCATGAACCCTGTGCATGAGGTGCTCCTAAATATTCCTCTGTAGAGTGACTTTATCTTGTAATCTGTGAACGGATCCTTAGGCAAGTATAGCAAGGTGTGTCTTATGTTTTACAGCACCTGCTAATATAGAATGGCAGTGGTCTGGGATGATACACAAAGTAAGTGCGTGTCTGTTCTTGAGATCAGGGGTAGGCAAACTTCTGCCCTCCAGGTGTTGTCAAACTACAAGTCTCAGCATACTTTGTCACTTATCAATTATGGCCTAAATTTACTAAGCAGAGAAATTTAAATGTGGGGATGTCTACGGAGTTAAAGCATGCTGGGACTTGGAGAGCCGCAGTTTGCACAACCCATTTAGCATTGCACAATGATTCCCTTTTGAAATGTCATTCCTCATAAGCCTGGATTGGTGGCAGTTCGTTCTGATAGAGCAGCACTTATCTGCACACCTTAACACATAATAGTCTTTGGTCTGAACAATTCGAAAGTAAGATAATAATGTAACTGGGGGTCTTGTCCAATGTCATTTAACAGGTCTGTGTGTAAAATGAGTAGAACCATAGCTGGTCTCTGTCGTGCCACGCAATGGAATGGCATTTTTTTTTATTTTTGGGAGTTTTTCTGACTCCAGTCACAACTCACCTATATTTTTCATGATGATTTATTTCCTTTGGCTGTGGAAGCCAACAGCTGTTCACTGAGTCCTGCTGGAAAGGGGCCATGAGAGCAGAGACAGTGAGAGGGGGGATATGTTGCTGGCTCTCTGCACATGCATAGCACATTTAATATTTTAATATTATGGATAGTATGCCATATCTTATTTTAGGGAATTAGCGTGAGCCATTAATTGCCAATGGTTTATGATGCCTGTAAATGAGGAGTGTTTTCACTGGTAGATGCTGATTTCCCAGACATTCAAGGCTTAGTAAGTTTAGGATGAGCAATAAATGCGATCTCTAATCGAGGAAGCCGCTGATACCACTATTAATACCCGCTCCTCTAATTCTAATAGGGACAGGGTAGTAGTAGAGGTATTACTACTATTATATAAATTTTGGAGTGTTCGTACTACCTTTTCCAGAATGTTTGTAACAGTATTCTTTATTTATACATTTATATTTATTTATACATTTATTATAACAGCTTTGTGTTATGAGCAGGCATCATTGTTTACATAGTGGATTGTAAAGAGANGTAGCAGTCAACCATAGGCACTTGGTATAAAGTTATTGCAGTGCCATCTATAGGCTGAAAGCAGGCACTGCATGTTGCATTGTTTATCTGTATTGCATCAGGCTACTGGTACAAATTAATTAGATAAATGGATTTTTAACACTGCTTCAATCAGGGCCTTTGCTCTCTTGGTGATCTCTGTCAAAGTGTTTAATTCTTGTTCCAGTAATAACCATTCCAAAGTCTTTAATTTTAAGACAAAGGTTTTAAATTATTCAAACTCCTTATTAGAGCAATACCCTAGACAAGGCGCTTAGTCCTGCCAGCTCCTGGCTTTTNCAGTGTGGCATGCTATAGGTCAATAAGTGTTAAATAGAATTCATTATGACCCATGGATTTTTATTTCTCCAGGGCTGTTTACTTTGTCCGTCACAAAGAGTCTCGTCAGAGATTTGCAATGAAGAAAATCAATAAGCAGAACCTGGTCCTTCGGAATCAGATTCAACAGGCCTTTGTGGAAAGGGACATCTTAACATTTGCAGAGAATCCATTTGTGGTCAGCATGTACTGTTCCTTCGAGACGAGACGTCATTTGTGCATGGTGATGGAGTACGTGGAAGGTAAGTGCTTTGTCTGCATCACGTGCTTCATTGTGATTCCTGTTTATAGGAGCGNTGTGATTCCGTAGTAAATGTAATGCTGACTGACAATGGAAATAATAATGTACAGGCTACTAATCACATTAACAGAGTGACTTGGACATTCTAATCACACAGGTTAATCTCTATACAATCAGTGTTTGGCTTGGCTGTTTATGCTGTAAATGAGGCAGTTTGAGGACACTTAAAGCTTAACCCATTGTGTTAGTGTTTATGTCTTAGTACATACTCCTAACATTTCAAAAGTGGGACAGGTAAGCCTGACCCCTGATACAACCCTAACCATGCCCACACCTGGCCCTGACTCCNTCCAAGCCCCCATGCTTTGCAACCTTCAGGTCCGAATGGAGGTTCCCAATGATCTTGCACGTAATTCACTTACTGGAACTTAACACTGGCGCAGCCATTTCCATACCAGCACAGCACTGCAAAGTGTCACCTGGACGATGAGGCTCTGACCGTAATCAGATGTCCCTTAATCGTGTAATGCAAGTTAGCCCATTCTAAAATGACATTACTGGCAATCTTGTGGCAAACTGCATGCAATGGTGTTTCCTTATATTCTTAATGGGCATTCAGCGCTTTCTATTTTGTGGGATATTCAGATACTTGTGGGTGAGACTCTGCTTGCCTGATTCTCCATCACCACAGTAACATTAAAATACTTGTTTGTTTTGTACTAAATATAAANTAGCAGCTGAGAAGTGTAATAGAAATGTATTTATTCCTGGGCCGTCACATGTCNGTGCTTGGTTTCTTGGTGTACTTCTGCAGAATATTCCGCCCCATTTCTGATAAGAGTGAAGGAACAATTGCTGCTCTGTCTACAAGGATCGCCGTAACCTTTTGTTGCTATAGTAACCACCAGCGGTGTACACAATTTGCACAACAATCACTCAGAGAAAGGCCATCAGCAATGTGTTCAGTATATACTTTATGCACGGTATGATGATACTGAATGCACACCGGCCAAGGCTTTCATGTGTCTTAACATTCAGATCTTCATGGAGTGCGCCAATTCCAGCAGGACGGGTCACTTTTTGTAGTGTCATGACAATGTATTTCACTAATTCTGTTGAGACATCTGAATCCCCTATCCTTCATAGATAATCTGTGACTAAATATAAATATATTGTGTACATAAAATTAGTTTTATGAAAATTTATTTTATACAAATCTGACCTTTAACCAGGTTTGCAGACTCTCCTAGACTGTCCATGAGACTCCCAGATTTCAGGCAATTCTCCTGATATCCCGGGAGNGATGGCAAATCTAGTCTTTAGTGTAAATCACTGCCTCAACCCGGATCGGTTCTATGCATGGGTGGGGCTTGGTGGCACCACTCCCACCCATTCATAGGTGGGTGTTGTTGGAATAAATCACGCCCTCCACCTCACCGCTATGCTGACGACTCTTGGTTTCTCCTGGGATGCAGAAACTAAAATTCTTCAAACCTGCCTCTAACATTATAACACTATATGTGGATTTACAGACTTGAATTTCTCTGTGTTTCAGGGGGGGATTGTGCGACATTACTGAAAAACATGGGTCCTCTGCCGGTGGACATGGCACGAATGTACTTTGCAGAAACCGTTCTGGCTCTGGAATACCTCCATAACTACGGCATAGTACACAGAGACCTGAAGCCTGACAAGTACGTGTACATCTTTTCTTATGTAAAACATGGAAATTTCAAAGCCTAAAAGTGAATATTACTCAAAACTATTAGATCTGCAATAAATATATATGTATATATGTGTGTATATATATATATATATATATGTGTGTGTGTGTGTGTGTATAAATAGTCAACGAAATGCACCTTCTGCAGGTTCACAAATTACTGACTTATTTAGCCCAAACNCTTGGCCAAATCTGAGCCCGCTTCTTATTATGACTGTGTATTAGGACAGTTGTGGGAGCTCTTAGTATATAGTGTATATGGTTTGTATANTTTTACATTCTTCTGAGGATTGTTCTTTGCAGTAACCAGAATATAAAGGCATCTTTTCAGTCATGATGTTAAGGGACAGCCATTAAGCATCATATTTAGACCTATTGTATTGTACAGTACAATAAGTTGGACCAGTNTTATTCTCTTGAACATGGACGTAATATTTTATTAACAGTCTTTGTGTGAAACAAAGCCAGGAGTGTACTGCCATTAAGGGCCCACGACAATAGCAANCAATCCTCCTGTTTTCACATTTGCATAGTCCACAGAACCTTATCTCCATGCAAAGTGCGTACGTTGGATGGGCACAGTGGGGATGTCAGTATGGATTAGCTGTTCCATTGTGAGAGGGGAGCTTAGCAAGATGGAATTACAGAACAAATGACAGACACGAAACAAAATCGGTAATAGTGCACTATAAAAATTAGCTGACCTGTGAGTGCAGCTTCACGGGATATTACAGGCAATGATTACTTTTCATTGCGTATTTATTATTGAACTGTGGTGATAGTATAATGATTGTGCTATCTGCCTGTATAGACAGCAGCGGAAATTCAATTGCCTGCAATACGTGTGTCAAGTATCCTGCCATCAGTCCACCCAATACACTGCTTTACTATTGTTAATGTTAATTCTTACTATGGGAACATTAAAGGGCATAACCTCCCAAAGCAAAAGTCTCCCCCCGACGTCTGCCGTCTTCACCCCAGCACTGTGAGGCTTTCATGATTTACTGCAGATCCTAAAACGTGATCGCAGCCATTCCTGCTGTCATGTTCTCCATTCAGCCGGATGAATAATACAGCGGGTAGTATAGGCGGCAGCTCCACTTTTCATGTTNTGGAAGTTTAGTAAGTATACCCCATTGTACGCTTGGAAAACGCGGCCTGTGATCTGCGAGTATTGTGCTGACTGTGGATTGTTTTATCAGGGTCTCTCTGACAGCTATAACCATGGCCCTTATACAGCCATCATGCTTCTGGTTTCCTGGCTATCTTTATGCATGCTATATCATTTTAGAGATGCTGTATGACTGCTGTTTTGTGTGTTGTTTACTTTAAAAAGTAAATAAATTCTGCACCAAGTTCAGCGGTTTATGTTATGTTGACTAATGTGAAAGAAAATCAATCGGAGAGTTTGTAAGCATAACATCTATGGATTACCACATGTAGCTGAACGCATCTCTTTGATTTGCAGCTTGCTGGTAACNTCAATGGGTCACATTAAACTGACAGATTTTGGACTTTCCAAAGTGGGCCTTATGAGTATGACGACCAATCTGTATGAGGGTCACATTGAGAAGGATGCCCGGGAGTTCCTCGACAAGCAGGTCAGGTTTACATTCATTCCTCTCTTTGTCCTATTGATTCTGGATTGGAATCCTGTCTAGCATTCTGATTGTAAAATAGCAGAGCCGAGGACCTTATTCTTCTAGTGGTGTGTGATGAATATAAACATTAAATATAAATCATAAATCTGCAGGTACAGATGGGAAGGTAAAGTTTTTATATATATTAGATTAAATCTGACACTGAGCATTCTCTTTTCCCACACACTTCATATGCGCACTATCCACCCGTCCTCATTAGAATATAATTATGAATATTAGTGAATATTAGTTTTTGAATGTGGGATGAAGCTCCACATAAGAAGAATTCCAGTGACTGTGGCGTCTCTCTGGTATGTTGAGTAATAGGTTTGCGTGCTGCAGATCCCATTTCTGTAATTGCAATACATTTCTCCTTAATCCCAAGCATTTTCTTTCTTTACATTTCTGAAGTACAAATCTACAGTTGACCTTTTTAGTATAATGCCTTCGGTTCTGCGCTTCCACTTATTTTCCAAACACATTNATTTGACTTAAATGAATTAACCAATGACCTTTCCTCAGCAGAAAAGCAAAGTAGTAAGAAAAGTAAAAGTAACGTTATAAGAGTGTCCTGCTGCGGGGGGGGGGTCGGGTGTCTTTTATATTTAGGAGCTGGAACTGATGGGTTTTTAATTATTCTTTATAACTCATTATCTNTATGAGATTGATAAGATAGCACATAGTATGTGTCTGGAGTCTGTTGTGTATGGCTTTTTGTGTCCTGTAACTGCTTCTATGTGAACCTGGGAATGTGTCTTCCAGCGTAATTACCTGTTTATTGTTAGACTACATTGAACACTAAACATAGGTTATTTATTAACAGTTTTCATATAGTGCCAGCATATTCCATTGTGCTTTACAATCTTATGCAAACATTAGAAAACAAAACTGACTAATAACAGNCAGGCTGGGAAGTGAGAGAACCCGGCTCGAAAGCTAACAATCTAATCGCTGGCTATATAAGAAAGGTAAACGTCACATTTACAGTTTATTCAGCTCAACACTAATGTCCAGGTTAGATTACTGGCAAATGTAGATGGATTGTGTTTGCAGTATNAGTGTGTATATNTGTGTATATCTACAATTAAAGGACCTGACCTAGACTTCCTGTGTTACCTCATGTTTACCCCCTACCATACATTTTCCTGGGCAGTGAGGAGAGCTGGATAGTACTATATAAATACTGGATAGATACTATATAAAAATACACAACACATGTATATTGTAAATAATATATATACACATATTTTAATCACATCATCCTTTGCCCCAATGAATACTGTAGCCATTACTAGAATCTTATGGATCCACATCTGTAATGGATCCCTGTAATGCGCACNTGGCATGCTTTAATAAGGCCTGGAATCAGTCCACTAAAGTACTTGCCATATGAAGTGCTGATGTAAGCACTGTTATCACCAGTATGGATTATATTAGATGAATTGCACAAAGCTGAGGTTCTTTTCTTGATATCTCTTTGAGAATCCAGCGCCTGTTCATTGTCTATTTGTCTATCAATAAAATGAGGAGTATGAGTGAGACAGAGGGAAGCCTGCGAATCTCTATAGACTACTTTGGCGCTTATGATGCATTGTACAATTAAGGGTGCTAAAATCTTAGCAATGGTCCATTTGCTTTCTTCATGCCTCATTANTCTTTGTCCACAATCTGTGCTCACTAAAAGGACTTGGGGAAAAATCCACCCGAACAATAGCACGCCTGAATCTATGAATACTTCGCTTTACTCTTACCTTTAGAAATTAAGTTATTCAATGTTGGCTGCTTTTAATTGAATTTTTTTATTTCATCCCTGTTGGTTGAAACACATACAGCGTATGAAGTGAATTGGCTCCAGGAATTCCTCTGCCATACTTCTATCCATAATAACCTCTATAGCGTTTTCTAAATGCAGTCAGGGAAAAAAAAAGAACATTATCTGGTGAAATTTGCAGAAAATGGATGTTTATTCACTTTAATCTGCTCAGCTCATGTATAACCTTCTATTGCCCCAGTGTATACTTGCTGTAATTAAGCAAGCGTGTCTCATTCATCACTTGTCAAGGAACGCTAGACTACGCTTCACATTTATATATGCACAACGCGCAGGANGGAAGCTCAAATAACATTTCTTAAACAGGGAGTCGGACAGAATNTGTAGCTGNATTTTCACCTAGATTAGAAACCTAGCTTATAAGGAAATATAACCCCCCAGCACAGAAAAATATCNGAGATGCCATTATCCATTTTGTGTATTCGTTCTGTGAGGCTTTTTTCCATTTTGCACACTTTGCTGTCTATTTATCTCTTATAAAGATCTTTACATTTAGAATTCCAAACACATTGACTTGGCACAGGTAGAATAACACATGCTTTGTCTTTCAGGTTTGTGGTACTCCCGAGTATATAGCCCCAGAGGTGATCCTGAGACAGGGATATGGGAAGCCTGTTGACTGGTGGGCGATGGGCATTATTCTGTATGAATTTCTGATTGGTTGNGTTCCATTCTTTGGGGATACTCCAGAAGACTTGTTTGGTCAGGTTATCAGTGGTAAGTAAAACAATAATTGGCTTTATAATAATAAGGTATTAGTATTACCGTATGTTAAGAATGAATTATTATTATAGAGGTTGCTGCCAAGTGAATTTTCTAGGGATCACTAAATACAGAATAACTATCATCCCTGGAACCATTTATATTACAGTATAATTATCAGACAGCATGCGGCATGCTNGCAAGTCATTCAAATGCCTAATAAAAGGTGTGTTTTTGTTAGACTACAAACTTGCCTGACTATCAGCACAAGCAGACCTAGGTACTGCTAGGTCCCATAGCCCTTAAAACCCTCGCCCTTGCTAGTCTACAATTATTATTATTAGTCATGTTAATGCGGTGAACGGTGGTGGGTACTCCAGGCGGTGAACGGGGTGGGATTCTCCAGACGGTGAACGGTGGTGGGTTCTCCAGACGGTAAACGGTGGTGGGTTCTCCAGACGGTGAACAGGTTTCCTATTGCTGGCTTAATGTATAGGTTTAAATAATTATTTTTAGCATTTGTGATTTTCATCATTTAAGAATCTACTCTTTCCTGGTATATGGGCTTAGAATTGAATATAGAGAGGAATTTAATTATTTATTGTACTTGTCTGAGAGCATAATGAGACCCAGCATAATGTACCATACCCAGGAAATTGATGATTTGCAAATAACAAAAGTAAGGCCAGCCCCGGTTAGGGAGACGTAGCCACTTGGCTCGCCACTGGATTACAAGAAGCGGTTGCTGTCTTTGCAAATTAAACAAATAACCAAATAAACATTAATGTGACTAACTGGGGGGCTCTCATAGTAAATAATGCAAAGCAGAAAGCAAACAGAGAATTCACAGATTGTTAATGAGTTCACTGAGGGTTATTACAAGGTAATGTTATTTATATAACAGCTGTTCTTCTTTCATTTAAAATTCAATAACCTTTCCGGTGTGAACCTGCAGGCTGACCCCAAGTACCATTACGCAGCTTGTGGCAAAACTAAATGATAATTAAACAAAATCCCATAATTCCCTACCTGCTGTTTTCCAAATTTCCCAGATGCATTAAAAAAAGCTTGGTTTATGGCAGCACATCTATGATCATAATGACATTTATTCTGCATAATGTACTGTACAGAGCCAGGGTGGTTTGCCAGTTTCTCATAGAAAGCACAGATATTTCAGCGGGGTCTGTGTACTTGTGCATATGTATGTATTCTAATGCTATTTAAATATGTACAGAACNCGTCCCGAACATGGTAAGAATATATGTAAATGAAGTGCTAAGCGGGGTTATACACTGGCTCACCAGTAGCTTGGGGAATCCACCGGTTTTAATTAAGAAGAANGGCATTGCAGTGTCCTGGCTGGAAATGCCTTGCAGCAATGATGCATATTCATATCATATACTTTAAATCCCATTTAACCTATTTCAAAAATGGCAGCCAACTTGGCACGAAGATGCTCTGTTTACTAAACAGTTCTGTTGCCCTTTTCAAACTATCGTCCCCCCCTACATAATGTGCTGCTGGAATTATGCAAATAGCCTTGAATATTAAAATTAAAATGAGATGGTTTATATTTATCAATTTAATGCACTTTTTATATGGGAACATAAAAATAATGTAATTTACGTAGTATTGTTATGCATCAAGAAGTCAGAATTGAACATTTTGTTAATGGCAGCAATAGCTGCTTATACTATAGACCAGGGGTAGGCAACCTGCGGCTCTCCAGATGTTCTCAAACTACAAGTCCCAGCATGCTTTAACTGCTTTGACAGTTGATACCACAAAGCATGCTGGGATGTGTAGTTTGACAACATCTGGAGAGCTGCAGGTTGCCCACCCCTGCTATAGACATTCTAACCACCTTTGATATAAGATGGCGATATTATTATACTACCTGGCTATGGTTATCATCCCTGTTTACACCTAGGAATCTTTACACGTTACACATAAATAAACACTTGATCGTGGATGACATTCTCAAACTGTATTCCAGGATTGTCATGTAAAATTTTCCATGCATCAAGTCATCCATTCTTACCTCAAGGAAATTCCGAAGCTCCATTATAAAGACCCCATATTATGAGACTGAAACNAGTAAACTGGTGCAGAAAGCGATTGCGTTTTACAGATCTAGATCCTCGGGGGCCAGGCTTCCATTATGGTGTAGTGTTGCCCATGAGGTTTTCCCATTCTGCACAGAAAGCTGGATACATCAGGGTTGAGGTGCGGAGGTCTGCATGCGTTCCAATGTGTGATATTTGCACATTATATAGATCACTTTTNAAGTGATGATTTCTGCAACTTATTCACCATAAGGAAGTGAGAAAAATATTTATAGGTATTACAGCAGCCTNCATTCTACAGTATAAAAAACGAGATACTTCAGATTTAAGATGTTTATGCATANCTTTGTGTGATGATAATCGTATTGCCATACCTCCTTAAATAAATATTATTTTAACCACTATGAAATGAGTNCAGTCCACTTTACTCAAGGACATACGGACTGGAGCCTCTGAAGGTGAAGTGANGGCTTTTCAGGGGTGGTCTCTCGTGTGTTTACTATGAACATATGGCAACATTTTTTTTTTCTTATGACAGTATCAAGCCCTTCTATTACCTTTTACTGACTGTATCCAACCGGCTGATGGAAAGTGTTATATCCACTGCCAATGCCATGATGTGCTGATCCTAAAGTCTTATTACTTCTTATTATTATTATATGTGGGAAAAGCTCATTCATCAAGCATGCCATTCATTTAGTTTAGTATTGCACTGAGGAGTATTTTCCATACTTTGTAATCTTACTTTTCTTTGGTGACAGATGAAATAAATTGGCCTGAAAAGGATGAAGCTCCACCTTCTGATGCTCAGGACCTCATTGCCTTACTACTCAGGCAAAATCCTCTGGAGAGGCTCGGCACAGGTAATGTGTGTTTCCATCCTCAAGGTTTTGCACAAAGAATAATCTCTCTTAATATGCGGATTTACCTGCAGTACTTACCTATAAATCCAGAGCTGCAGTTATGTTCATTTATACGTGCCATTATCTCACTGCTGTTTGGCCAAAGTCGTCTATTAACAATGACAGAAGAAGAGTTGTACATTTCATTGAAGTAGGTCCAGCTGCCCAGTGGATGATCTTTTCATCTATTTGATCCCCACTTATTGCACTGCACAGGAGACATGTTTTACTATATTGTTGTAATGTTTAGTATCTCATATCAGAAATGTGCAAAGCAGAGAAATGTGATGCTCAAGTNATTTATTATTATGTATAAATGCTTTCTTGTTCAGCCTTTATTGTTTTTTGGTATATTTCTTTGTTGAATTTTTGGGGGTTGTATTGAAGTATTGATCCACCTTGCTGTCATGTGTTATATACAGTCACTTGTTTACATTCAGGCAATGTCTATTATGTGGCCTCAACAAATTTGATATGGCCAGGATCCCGGGGTTACACTTATCTACTCCAGGAATACTGCTNTGAAGTTAGATACCATTATCATTTTTCTGTTCATTAGAAATGTTTTTTAAGTTTGCTTTTCCTTTGACAAAGTCACTCTGCCCATATCATCAGTTCATCACAGTGTTCAAAGGGCATGTCAAGGTCAAGCCAGGTATGCTATGATCCATGCCCCCTGTAATTGTCCACGCTGCACGTCTTTCTTCCTGCCCGGCTCATCCCAGCAGCCGCGTCACGTCTCTCTTACAGCTCAGGATAATTGTGTTTGACAAGCTGTTAACAACTCCAATTCTTGTCATGCTAGACAGAAATTACTCTCGTTATGTTACATCTCCATAATTATCTTCCCTTTGTCATTCTTTTTTCTAAGTGAAGGTATAGTTATCTTGCTAGGCAGGAAAGTACCAGTGTAATCTGTTTTTATATATATATATATATATTATAAAATGATGTCCATTGTGCCACCTGCAGGCTATGGGAGGTACGTTATATGGATGTAACCAGCTAATGAGTAAAGGTTTCCCCCAGTGTCTCATTGCATTTCATTCCTATGTCACCCCAACCACCAAGTACACACACACACACATACTGTGTCATTGTACTACTTCTATGTCAGCTCATGTCCCCGGGGCCCACTATCAGAGTAATGCAAGTGTTGCTCATATCTGTTATGCAGATAGATTAATTAGTGACTGGTTATTATACACATAGTTCTCATTAGTTTTCCTTTGCATACAAGAGGGCCAGGCAATGATGTGCTGAGGGCCACTCTGAGCCAGATACTGTTACTGGGAAGGGGACGGGGGATGGATTAATTGTGTGCTGAAGTGTCCTTTAAATACAAGGCCCCATATTCAGTTTGTCGTTAATAAGTCCCTGAAATTATGCACATTTATACATAGAGGAGTGTATCACACGCCTTGTCATAACCTCTTGTCTTCCAGGGGGGGCTTATGAGGTGAAACAACATCCCTTCTTCTGCACCTTGGACTGGAACACTCTCCTGAGGCAGAAAGCCGAGTTTATTCCCCAGTTAGAGTCCGAGGATGACACCAGCTATTTTGACAGTAAGTAGAATGGAAAGATGCCTTCTGTCGGCTGTATTTCAGTATTCAGGCTATGGGATGTAATAATAAAGTCTTCAATCTAAATTGCACGGTCAGTTGCCTGCACTCCATTCTTTGAGAGACCTCCAGTTTATGAGATGACCGGTTACTTGACCTCCATTTTATGAGATGACCAGATTCTGCCCCCTTGTTGAANCTATTAGGATGATTGCTGGTTCTTCATACTGTCTGTGAGGATCACATTCTCCTCTCTTTAATATAATGTGATGTGATGTATGNTTGTCACCATTTCCAGTCATCCGCCGACTATTTACTATTTCAGCTCGGTCTGAAAAATACCACCACATGGAAACGGAAGAGGAGGATGACACAAATGACGAGGACTTCAGCATGGAGATTAGACAGTTCTCCTCATCCTCACACCGGTTCTCTAAAGTAAGTGAATGATGTATCTGTCACTGTGCTTTTCCATAGCCATAAACTATGAAATAATCAGTGATTAATAATAATCATTTGGGGAATGTCTGCAAGGGGCCGGGCTTGTTAGTCCTGGTAAATGAAGTGCTTTCTTTGTTTTTTACCCGTGCATGACATATCTCCCCTGTCTCCACTATGTAATATTCCGCTATAACAAGGTTATAGGTCCAAAGTTTTTATACAAGTTCTCTTCATTCCTTGTAATGTATGAGTAACNTTACCTATTTCATTCATAATACTATATGGAGGGATACTGAGTCCCAANATATCTTTTCATGTATAGTCTAACAAACCTCATTACAAGGGAAACTGGTGTTGATTAATATGATTCAGAATAATGTCCTTGCACAAGGTGTTCATATGCTGACACAGGTAAAATATACACAATGCAAGTGTTTATTCTGGTACAATAGTTTATTATTCTGTTAGGTGACTATTGCTGTTTTGGACAGTCTAGTAGAATGTAAATGAATAGNGTTACTGACTGTAAATGGCTTAGCTAAGGGTAATAACACTGAAGCATTACATACTGTATAATAATAAATGCAAATGTACAAACCTTTGTTATACGGTATTGCCTGGGGTTCCCGGGTTACAGTGTGACGACGTCTTCCTCATTTCTAGGTATTTAGCAGCATTGACCAAATGATGCAGAACAAAGTGGAGGAAAAAGATGATACCACTGAGAAAGCAAAATCCCTGAACCTGCCTCCAGTGGAGTCTCTGAGCTGGAGCTCTGAATACTCTGAGATGTGAGTGCAGCATGGATTAGTGAATAGAATAAAGATCAATCTGTACTTCAAAGCACAGCACTGTCTTTAAACCTCTTATCATCCTGCTTTACATATGTGGAAGCTAATGCAGAATTGACAACCTGTGCATGTACAGTGTGAATCAAAATACAGGAGAAACACATTATTACTGATGGAGCAAAGTATAGTAAATAGGCATCCAGAATGCTGTATTCATTAATGTAAAGCCAACTAAACAAACATTGGCAATAAATAGAAATGAATATAATACCCCTGTAAATACATGAGATGGGTTTATTAATATGGCATATAATATGACTTCTACACCAATTAGTAATGTGAGTATACAGTTGAGATGATATGGGGTGTATTGCTTCTGTAACCTAATGTTATTTTCCCCAAACAGGCAACAACTATCTATATCAACCTCCTCTGACACAGAGAGTAACAAGCAGCGGCACAATACCAGCCTGCTACCAAAATTTGCCATCTCCTCTGACCTGGAGCGAGATGATTCCTGTGCTGGGGAGTCCCAGGAAGAAGGCGACAAAGCGGCTCTTGTGTCAGAGGACTCTGCACAGGACGATCCTGATCTCACTACGCCGGTCAGCATCAGCAGCTCTACTGTTTCAGGTTAGTGCAGGTCCAGTGAGCCAACCATATGTTTTATATTATGTGTATAAAAAAAAATCACAATCACAAATCACATATTTTTCCACACCTGTTTTGGTATCTTTGTTATTAAGTGAGTATACTAGTGTGATGAACGCTGCTTGATCCCTTAATACCTTTACTCATGTTGATGGTTCACCCAAAACCTGTCACTGTGAAGACAGAATGCACCGTGGGTAATAGCAAGTTCCTGTGATAAGACAATGTATATTTCATAATAATAATCTAGTAAATGAATTGCAGAATTACCCTATGCTGTACACACGAGAATTAATTTTTTTTGTGTACGACAAAATGGCTGCCACTGTGTTCTCTAAATGTAGCAATGAAAGTCTACAGGAGTATCCAGCCATGGNTGTTTTAATATGTCTGTCCTTCTTTCCCTTAAACAGTGAGTAGTTTTTCAGAACACTTAGATCATGTCATAACTGGAAGGAGCGAAAGTGTGGACAGTACAGATAATTCCTCAAAGCCCTCCAACGAAGCAGCTTCTCACATGGGTCATCAGCGCTTAGAAAACACAGAGAAACAGAAAATGCCTGGGAAAGTCACTAAGTCCATCTCTACTAGTGCCCTGTCTCTCATGATCCCTGGAGGTAGAGCCACATCCTCCGCATGAATCTGTGTGACCTTGCATGTTCTTTCCCCATTTGTCCACCATTATTGCCACACACAAGCTTTTCATAATACTGTACGTCCTTACATCAAATGATTGTGAATTTATTAACTTTGAGTTGGAGGAATTTTATGTTGTGCATAGAACAAAAAAAGAGAACTGCATCAAGCAGCATACAACATTCTGAATAATAGGAACCATAGAAAGGTTTCATTGACAGTAAGCCCATGGGCTGAAGATCAGTACCTAGTAATAAAACCTTCCAAGCATTACNATTGAATAGTCCGATTCTGCAAAAGCGCATATAGTCATGTTATCACAATGCGTTCCCATCTCTGCAGACTTAAGTGTAATGATGCTTTGAGGATACAGACTCTTATTCATGCTGCGTTGCGAGTGGAATACATGGGAATAAGGCGAGTGTGGATGAGATTCATAAAGGCTTCCAGCCTGAATATGGAAGTGTGGGGGTATCTGTGCTATCCGCACAACAAGGTCCGGTCCTTGGCCTAAATTTACTAAACTGCAGGATTGGAAAAGTGGGGACCAATCAGATAGCAACCAATCAGATTCAAGCTCTCTTTCATTTTACATACTGGGGAATGTGAATTCGATATTGGGCGACATCCCCACTTCCCGCAGTTTAGTAAATTTAGGCCCGTATGTGCGATCCTACATTTTGCACTGTTATTTTATATGGTAACAGTTAAGGCATCAGAGCTCTGTATGTGTATGGGGGTAGGGGCGATTTANGGAAATGTGACAATGAATCTCTACCCCAGAGATCAGACCAAGCAGCTGTGGAGGTGAATCTCATGGATGTGTTTTGATATTACAGTGTAGTAGAGTATAAGCTTACTATTTCCATGCTTTTTCCATCCATAGAGTTCTGAAATGTTAAAATCTAGGCCCTGGATGGCAATGCGTTGTTGCAAGGGCTAGCTAGCCAGTGCAATCACACTGATTCGTGGCTGTTATGTCTTTGTCATTATTCATGCCAACACATTTCTGTTACCACGCAACTTATGTTTTGCATACAACAATCTAATAACTTGGGAGCGGACCCAGGTTGTGATCACTAATGGGAAGGGATTAAGTGTTTCAATGTACAGTTTCCATATTGGGAATGGATCATAGATTATTGGATCAGGTACATATCTCAGTTTTTTGTACTAATACTAACCAAATAATAATAGGGGTCTCAGTGTGATCGTTAGTCTGAAGAAGCTCCTTGGACATTAGCATGTTCCCATAAGTGAGTATACAATAAATGGACAGTATTCCAACTATGGGAGCAATCTAAGTCTTAAGCTGGCCATACACTAGAAAGATAATCTTTCCAATCAACAGATAAATGACCCTCACAGCAGAAATCTGTTACATGTGTACTCACAAAACATGCATTTAATGAGTGCACATGTAACAGATTTCTGCTGTGAGGGTCATTTATCTGTTGATTGGAAAGATTATCTTTCTGGTGTATGGCCAGCTTTACATCAGTTTTAGAAAGCAGCTTACATGATTCCCTCCGCTGTTCTTAGACACAGGAATATTAAAGCTAATATGTTTTGACTTTGAATTTTAATATCTAAGTGCAGAAAGTTCTATTGTATAACTGTTGTCTGAGCTTGGAGAAATACTTATTGTATCAATTATTTCAGAGCTACATAGTGTATAACAATTAACATTATATCTCCTATCCACTAATTGATCATACCGTGTTTCCCCTATAATAAGACCTATCCTGATAATAAGCCCTACCCTATTTTACAGTAAACTGTATAAATAAGCCCTCCCCCGAAATTAAGCCCTATCTAGTGTCATAATGTCAGCAGGGGGAACAATGAGGTGTCATAATGTCAGCAGCACTTGGGGGGGCCATGATTGGATTAAAAGCAGGTCAATAAAATAAGCCCTCGGGGAAACACGGTATTACTAATAGTTTTGGGTGTCAGTGCTGCCTGCTTTATTTCTTGTTTGCCCCCTAGTGGTGTATGGTGTACGCATTGATTGTAAACAGATTCTGTTATATTTGGATCAATAGTTTCTTCTTCATAAGCTTTTCATTGTATCCAAATAATGCATCCATTAAGGTTCTAGTGACAGCGTCTGTTATATTGTTCTTCCATGCATTGATTTAATACCTGGTAATTTCATTTGTAGGGAAAATCTTTGCACCAAAAATCAATAATACTTAATAAAAGATATGAATTATTCTGTGCTGAAGACACATCTCCCAGGGACAGGCCTCGCGTGAAACTATTGAAGGCATTTTAAGNAGACGCTGTCACTCAATAGGAGCTTTAGCTGCTGGGGTAGATGTGAGCTGTATGGCTGGGGGTTTATAAGTATTTATTCTGAATAATTAGTGGGGCCCTGGGGAGCCATTTATAATAGTGATTTATATGTTAGACATTGAATGTGCTCAGTTACACTTACATAATACCAGATTTATTGTCTGCTATGTGAACAATACAGTTGTTTTTTTGTTAAAATCAGGATCTGTTGTGTCTTGTCTGTATTTAAACATTATTTCCTTTCTACACTACTTGTCAGTACCTGTTAGTATAGAGGAATAGCTTTCAATACAAACACCATTNTGTTTAAGTCATACACGTTTAAAATGTGATGGGCCAGCATGGAATTNAACAACTATGTGACATGCACGTCATCCGAGGCTGACATTTGACAAGACGCAGGAGCCATAGATATACAGTCTGTCAGCGTTTTGTCACTATGACTGATACACACACAAGCACGCATGNACACACACACACAATAGTGGATTAAATGTATTGTGAAACTTTCATAAAATGATATAATGTCCATAAATGTGAATGATTCTGTAAATATAATTATACTGTTGTATAGAGGAGTCTGATGTATACAAACGTATTGTACCTATAGTTCTGGAACGGTGCAAAGGCTGTGAGTAATTAGTCCTAGATTGGCAGATCATCATAGATCATCAGGCCTGGTAAAATCATTTACTGTCTGTAGACATGGAGAATGAGCCTTGTGGTAAAGGGCGTNGGGGCTTAAATTGAAATTGGGATATTCCGAGTTCACCTCTGGCATCATTTTATAATACATCACCTGCATGGTTCTGTCCAATTGTATGAGTTGCGTGGTATGTCTGTCCTTCTGCCCATTTCCTTCCTGACCTNATATTATGTGTGTGATGATGGCTAAACAATGGTTTTCTTTTACAGATGTATACAGTGTGTCACCTCTCGGGAGCCCAGTATCCCCGCTCTCCATATCATCAGATCCATCCTCCAGAGATTCTTCCCCCAGCAGGGATTCCTCCATCTCTTCTTTCAGTCCAAGGCAGCCGATCATCATTCAGAGTTCTGGCAAAAAGTTTGGATTTACACTGCAAGCAATCCGAGTCTTCGTAGGTGACAGTGATGTTTACACTGTGCACCATATTGTCTGGGTAAGGGCTTGCTTTACGTATGTAAAACATTAAGCGCTCCTTTGTCTTGAAACCTTGATTCTTTGTGATTCTTAATGAAAAAATGTCAATTAGTCAAGATGTGAATCATTATCATCTTTTNTTTATATTTACAAATACAATCACACCATTTATAATTGGAATCCTGGACATTTTTATTTTTTTTCTTATGTTCCTTATGTATTTTTTAATGGAGTGTGATGTATATGTTTTTGGTTGTTGCTGCAGAGTGTTGAAGAAGGAAGCCCTGCCTATCAAGCTGGTCTTAAAGCCGGGGATCTCATTACTCATATAAATGATGAGCCAGTTCATGGACTTGTTCACACTGAGGTGATCGAACTCCTACTGAAGGTACACGTTATTATATGTCTCAGGGTTAATTGAGTATTATTATTCAAAATGAGCCATTCTCCTGACTTATCCAAAGAAATGGTAACTTAATCATAAGTCTGTGACATGTCATTATTCATTATGTTATTGCCTTATCCACTGGAAGCTAAAACTAACATATCCATATTATCGCCACTTACATACATATATACATACATACAGTGTGTGTGTGTGTGTGTGTGTGTGTATATATATATATATATATATATATATATATATATATATATATATACATACACATACACACACATCCTTTTCCTTCCTAGTGCATAGATTGACTTAGTCTGTTGTAATCCGTAGTCAGACAGCTGCTTGAGCCTCATTTCGGGAGGCTCCATCCTGGTACAAATTCTTATAGTNAGTCAGGTAGCGGAAGCATTTCTTCCGTGTTTAAGGGGGGGAGATATTGGTAGTTGTGTAGTAAGGNTTACATACTATCTAGACCTAAGTGCCAGCTACATTTTTTGGGAAAAAGGATCATTGGTGGAGGTCTGATCTGGATTAAAGAAACAATTTGCCTTATCCTGGCATTCTTTTTACTGAGGAGCAGATCTTAATGAAGCACTTAAAGCCAAAAGTGGACAAATCAATAGTGAGGGATGGGATACATCCTAGGATACTAAAATTTATTGCAGAATTATTCGACCAGTAACTGGTAACAGGAGTGCTTCAATTAGACACACAAATACCAAATATAGTCCCTCTTAATCAAAGTAGAAGAAGGGAAGACCCTGATATGTAGTGACCTGTGAGTCAGTAGTANGCGATTGGATGTTACGTTCATTTCTCCAGAAGNACATTAATGCATTAGACACTAAAAATGACAGATTTGAGGAAGGTTAGGGGCATTTATTTTAACCAGATGGTGTTCACGTTAGAGAAGTGTGCAGAATTCTAAAATAGTTGTTGCCAAGTGGAATAACATTTTAGGATAAATATACATATACCCTACAGATACCCTAAATCATAATTGAAATTGAGGTTAATTAGGGTCTAAGGTGAACAGAATCTAGGGTGTGTGTATGTTTTGTTTAGTTTTATTTAGATGGGCTGTAACATACCATAACAACAGTGGAAGCAACTAATTCTCTCCATCAAGCACAGACTAGTACCAGCTTTATTAGTAGTTATCTACTAATGAAATGGTGATAGAGGAGGGGAGAATATATNATATATCTTCTAATCCATTCTAATGTACATGTTTTAATAGCCATCTCACTGGAGAAGGGTCTGTTTATGTTACATGTCAGGATGTAAGAGGTGGTTTGATCAAACTTGTCATGTCTTAAGAATATTATTTAATTTTCATGTTCCTTTCTGTGTTGCTCCTTATTAAAAATTATGAGTGACTTAGTTGTCTAAATTGTGATTTCTTGGCAGAGCGGCAGCAGGGTGGCGATTACTACAACCTCCTTTGAGAATACATCAATAAAAACGGGGCCTGCCCGGAGAAACAGCTACAGGAGCCGGATGGTTAGACGAAGCAAGAAGACAAAGAAGAAGGAGAACATAGAAAGGTTGGTTTTGGGTGGATATAAACTTCTATTATGGTTCATTAATTTCTGTCTTTTTTTCTTTATAAACCCATTGTAAAGCAGGTATGGTATTGCAGAGGGNAGTAAGATAGATAGTCTTGTGCACAGTAGGATAAACACTATAAAACTAAACTATAAGCTGCCTGGCTTTTATGATTTTAGATGGAATGTTATATACTTATAGATGTGACAGGCATTAAGGAATAATTGAAATACACATAAAGCAGGTAGTGTGGTATTCTATAGAAAAGGTGTGATATATATCTTATATTTTTCAGGAGGAGGTCTTTCTTTAAGAAACTGGCAAAGCAGCCATCTCCATTGCTACATACAAGTCGTAGCTTTTCCTGCCTGAACCGCTCGCTCTCATCTGGGGAAAGCTTACCTGCATCTCCCACCCACAGCCTGTCACCTAGATCCCCAACTCCTAGCTGTCGCTCTACTCCAGACTTCCCATCAGGTGAGTTACCTAGATGACTGTAAGCTGGGGAATTACTTGGCGATGTATTCATAAAACTATAACATACAATACATAGAGAAAATTCTTTATCCCTTCTCACATGACTCTTTCATGTGGCTGAATGGACTAATCTTGGGCTGGTTTGCATGAAATAGTTTTTGTTCCTTTAAACATGTAGATTAGTCTTTATTTTTTTCTCTTGGTATACCTAGAAAAGAAGATAATTGTATGTATCTTTTTTTTTTTTCTTTACCATAGGTACTAATTCTTCACAAAGTAGCTCCCCAAGTTCAAGTGCTCCAAATTCCCCAGCAGGTTCTGGGCACATAAGGCCGAGCACCCTTCATGGCTTGGGGCCGAAGTTAGGTGGACAGAGATACAGATCTGGGAGACGCAAGTCTGCGGGTAGCATTCCCCTCTCCCCGCTGGCAAGAACCCCATCACCAACTCCTCAGCCTCCCTCGCCCCAGCGCTCTCCTTCTCCTTTACATGGGCACTCAGTGGGTGGTTCAAAGTCATCCACCAGCTTCCCAGCAAAAATGCACTCCCCACCCACCATTGTAAGGCATGTCGTCAGGCCAAAGAGTGCGGAACCCCCGAGGTCTCCACTATTAAAGAGGGTACAGTCAGAGGAGAAGCTATCTCCCTCCTACTGCTGTGAGAAGAAGCACTTATGTCCCCGCAAGCACAATCTGGAGGTAACCAAGGAAGAGGTTCATAAGCAGTCCTCACAGCGTGATCTCACCTTACAAAGCCTTGAGGAGAACACGTGTGACATTCCCGCATCCACACGGGTTAGACCTGTAGAGCAAGGTTGTCTGAAGCGCCCAGCATCACGAAAACTGGGAAGACAGGAGTCTCTGGATGATCTAGATAAGGAGAAACTGAAGGCCAAGATGGTCATAAAGAAGAAAGAAATATTGGAAAGACAAGACTTTCTCCTAAAACAAACTATAATGCAAGACTTGCACAATGAAATGGGTCACCATGCGGAGGCTGACAAGGAAGAAAAAGCACACCAAGCTATTTTAAGGAGAGCAAACATGTCTGAGAACAAATTTGCCCCCTACGAACCTTGTTCTGCTGGTATTATGTTTAAAGATACTCACTGCAAGAGTGTAAGTGCTCGCCCCAATGGTACCAACATATCTATGGAACCCCATTCCTTCTGTCATGGCTCTCCAATTGCTGAAACAGCCCACGTATCTTACGAACTCAAGAAAGCTTCTCCATCGTGCGCCCTGCAGGATAAACTTGCCTATTCCCCAGATAAGATCGTAAAAGATGATAGTTTGGATAAATCCTCTCCAACAAACACAGACTATTTCAAGAAAAGCAAAACATCAGACGAGAAAGATCCTGGTTTTTGCCCCACCTTAAAGCCTAAAGTTGTTCCCGTGTCTCATGAATGTTTGCAGACGAAGCCTGGTCATTTACAGACAGATTNTTTATCCTTGTTGGATAACAGGACTTGTATGTCCACTGTTCAAAGCAGCTCTATTACGTTTGCCTCTTTAAAAACCACAAACAGTAGATGTGAAAACAATGCAGACAAGTCAAGTGTTCCAACCACAGAGGCACCTGTCCGGAAAAGCCCTTCTGAATATAAACTAGAAGCAAGGGCTGTATCTTCCTTAAAGCCAATTGAAGGTACTTTAGATATAGCATTGCTGTCAGGACCAAAGGTTTGTAAAGCAGATTCTGATTTTGCTTGTAATAATACCCCCACAAAATCTGATGAGCAGTGCCGAAATTCAAAGAGCGAGGCTTCAGACAGTGGAAATGTGTTATTTACAAAAGCAAGCTCTAATTGCTCAAATATGCACAAGGGAACCATTAAAGAGAATTTAAATGGTTCTGTACAAGGTGATGGCAGCACTACAAACATTTGTCAAAATAAACATGTATCAGGCCCTGAAACAAAGAGCGATACTGCATATGAGACTAATTCTAATCAAAGTCAAAGGATGGGTGCAATGCAACCAGCAGCTAGTTGTCCAGCAGCAGAAGAAAGATCGTCTCTTTCTGTGAAAGCTAATAGAGAAGAGATGACATCTCAGGATATGTCCTCTGTCAGATGCTCGTTGGAGCATAGATATAGTACATCATACTCTGAAAGGACTCGTACATCTAGAGAATCCTTTGAGATTACTGCTGCTACAAGTCTGACACAATCTAGCAACTCTGAAAAGTACATCTCTCCACTCAGCTGTATAAAGGAAGTAAATCAACAGGCAGCTGCTCCCCAGATAGACCCTAATAATCACACATGTGCAGGAAGGAACGCTGGCTCTCAGAGTCGAGCCGAGTTAGGGGATAATAAAAAAACAGTGCTGAAAGCACAAGATGCAGTGAAGCCTTTGAGCTGCAGTAACCAAAGTAAGAATCTGCAAAAGGACGAAGTGGTTGTTTCGAAAAAAGAATCGGCCTCTCTTACCAATCAACAATCCCCTTCAGCCGTGAGTGACCACACCAGAACAAGTGCTAAAACACCCACCCCACATAAACAGGAACAGACATCTGCACACATGCAGCTTATCAACTGCATCAACAAGTCTAAGGAGGCAGCGGAAACAAAGGCCAGTCCTGTTAAAATAACCTTGTCCGATAAGAACATTTTCTCGCAAAGCCCAGATTCAAAGTCGTCTGTCCTGAAAAGCAATCCAGCAGTTGCTCAGAAATTGGAATCAAAATTAGTTGCTGGCCTGAATATTGGCATTAAAGATACCACTAAACCCGAAACTAATTTAATTTCCTTTTCTACTGCTGAGAATGTAAATACAAAGATCATAAACAGCGTTTCCACCACGGCAGTATCTCTCGTTGGTAGCCCACCAGCCAGCTCTGAAACGGCAAGCACTGCTAACCAGAAGGATGGCTCTGCAAAATCGCATCTGAAAGAAAAAACAAACACTCATGCAAAATTAGCTAGAGCGGCTGCTACCAAATCCTGTGCACAAGGGAGAGCAGCCTTTGAAGGCGTGGAACTTGGACTTCCTTTAATTGAATGTTCTCACGAAATGAAAAGCACTGAAGCACTTTATGTCCAGAGTGACAAAGGAAAATGTAAGATAAATTCTGTTACAAATAGAGACACTAGAGAGATGACTTCCGCAAAGCACAAGCCTAGTGTTTCTCAAGCCTTGGTAGTGAAAGACGGAGATCCAAGGAAAACACTGTGTGACACTAAAAGCGGCAGCGCNGCTTTGCCCAAAACTGTGTGTTCAGATATCTCTTTGTCTAAGACACACTTGAATGAATGTCCTGTGAGTGTCTGTAAGGAGCAATTGTCCAATCAGAATGCTGCAAGTATTAAAGTTAAGAAGGATACGCAGGTATTCTCTGGTAGGACCCCGACTGTATTAAAGGACAGTGGCGGCCTTTCAAGCAAACCAGTCATTGAAAAGCAGCTAGGGACCCTCACCAATACAGTTGCCCCGGTGACAGTGCGGAGGGACCCTCCCTCCTCTCCAAGCAAGAAGAATGCCACAAAAAATGTGCCCAAGACACCAGTTGCGCCTCCAGAGAATACCACGACTGTATCCTCCGAGAGAGACTTAAGAGGACCACAAAAGCGAGGAAAGGACGCGGTCTCACAGAGTAGTCCTAACAAAAAGACTTAATCTGTCAGCGCCGCCACCGAGACCTCTTTACTGTAGTAGCTGCTAATCTGATACTTTTTTTTTTGTTTTTTGTTTTTTTCAAAACCAGCACTGTGTAGTATTTCCATATGTATTTGTATCATGTCGTGTGTTAAAATAAAATAGGTAAAGAGGGTTGTAAATCCCAACTGTAATCTGTTTGCCAACAGGGTGCAGTCACTAGCAGAACGTTGTCTTTAGGGATGGGAAAGGGCTATGGGGGAAAGGTCTGTGTATATTTACACTATTGTATTTTGTGTTGAATGTAGAATGTACAGTTTGCTGCTGAATCACAGTTAATTTGTAGTTAGTAAAACTATCTGATGGCTACCACTAGTGAGAAGAGATTCTCCCCTGTGGTATTTACATTACTCTACAGAAAAAGACAAAGTGTGAGTTCATGTCTAAATTCGTTACACCCAAAGATCGCATACGGCTCTGAGACGGTATTTCCACATTGCTTTGACAATACTTTGACATTGAGCAACTCTGTAAAAACGTTGCTGATGTGGTTTGTTACGGGACAAGGAATGAGAGGAGAAGTAACATGTTCCAGCCGGGTTTCTCTCCTCCAACGGGATACGTTTTGTTGCAGTGTTGACAGGTCCTAGGGGTGCCAAATAGCTAATATCTAATGTGACAACCTTTATCGCAGCCAATCGGTCTCCCCGCAGATATCGGGGTTTCGGGACATGAATGTTTTCACAGTGTATATATGACAGCAGCGTGTTAATCGTGATAATGTTATCAAAGCAATGCATCGATCCCATTTTGCCTCCATTTCACAAGTGCAAAAATCTTGACCTTTTTGTGTGAAAGACACTTGATTTTTTTGCAGTTACTGAATGTATATATTTTAGGTTTGTTTACTACGTTGGCGTGAAAGGGAAACTTGTTTTGCAATATAGAAAATACTGAGCATTTCTCTTGAACATTTGTAGATGTTGATACATAGCTGGGGCCTTACAATGTAGAGACTGAGCTGTCCCGGACACATGTTCTTTTGTAAGTGCATTAATCATCTCCACACATTTCATCTCTTTTTATGTATTATAAATATGTGAATAATGTAACATAATAATTAGGGGGATTTGTGGGGTTTTTGGGGCCATGTTAGAGCTAATTGGTGCTTTGAGGGAAATCTTTACTTTCTACCTTTTGTGAAGCCTTATTTCAATTTTATACTTACTTGCCATAATGTTTGTTTGTTAGAGCTTANTCCACCATTCAACAGAATTAGGAACCGAAACTGACCCAAAGTAACACACTGGGGTGGGGTTCCTACCATGACCACATCATGTCTTGATGCCAGACTTTGCTGCCTAGATGTCTAAAAGGAATACACAGCAGTCGGGCCGCTGCCTGCTTANTGAATGGCTTGGCACTGGAATGATAGTGGTCTCCTTAGAAAGTGTCACTAAGGGCACGCGAAGACAGGCACATGCAACTATCTTGTGTACATACATCTTACAATGCAGAAAATTCTGTCTAGCTTATTCTTCCATCGCCCTCCCTTCTATTAGCACACAACATCAGCATTGGCTAGTGTCCTCCTTCGTAGGNTATATAATATTCATGTGTAGCCATCATTGAAGCTCTGTCCTGTNCATCACATTCTCACAGCTGACTACGATTTGTGTGATGTTTCCAGAGATCTGTTTTACATTAACCGGCTAATAAACCATGAGAGCACATAAAATCACTTTACCTGTCTCCAAATGTGCATTTATTTGCTTGTGTAGTGGATTCTGAGGTTACACAATACATATGCAGACGTTTTCAAGCATTGTAAGCTTCTTGGCGGTTATGTATGTCACCGAATATGTCATAGCACTGCATTGCGAAGCCTCTCCTCCTCCTCCCCATTTATTCAGTGTTTACAAATGTACGTGTTGTGCAATGACTTCTTGCTTCTGTCACTCATTTTGTAGTACCTGCTGTATTCATGTCCTACTTGTTTGTAAGTGTTAACAGCTAAAATATTTGTTTTACTGGTTAGTCTCTTCTATGTAATGTTTCTAAGACCTTTGTTCCTTTTCTAGTCTTTTCCGCTGTAGAAATACCAGCTTTAGTATCTGTGCAATAAAGTGTTTGTTGTCTGAACTTTCTATAAAACTCAATACACCAGGAAAAAACTTTATGAATGTTGTATTTGTTGTATATTGAACAAGTATTTATACTACAGCTGCAACACATAACATTGAAATAAAAATTGGCATGATGGTGGAGGCTGTATTATTTCAGTTCATATTTCAATGTGGCACTCGGCTTAAGGTATAGCCAGTGCACT
>JABWIB010001648.1:51141-67180 GCA_016617825.1 Platyplectrum ornatum | reverse complement strand
TAGATTTCCATGTGGGAGAAGTCACAGGGAAAAAGATAGTGTGTGTATACATATATATATATATATATATATATATATATATATATATATAAAATCACAGACTGGCATATGAGCAGATGGAAGGGGTGAAGGAAACATGTTGTAAATCCAACCCCCAAGGTTCTTTCTTTTGTGGTCAGTCAGTCTCTTTCCACTCCCGGATGATATACTTTCTAGCTCTACTTCAGATACTTGGCTATGAAGACATTTTCCGGCTTCATTCACTTCCAGTTCTCAGGTACACCCAGCTGGAGGATCAACTTTGTGTTACTGCCGGGGTAAACTCTGAATAGCCTCAATCATTTAAACAAGCTGTCTTTCTGTCTTATGTGTCCACGTCTCATGATGTCCCCTGTGTATAATATGTGGAACCTATTCATGGAATTCACCAGAACTCATCTCATAGGCACGTAATAGGGGGTCATACTGTATCTACAGGTGGTTAGAAAGTTTGCATGGAAGTCTAGAATGGAAGTCTGTTGTTTTTACTAAGTGACATCCAAGGGTAAAGAAATGACATTTACAGCATGACGTCCCATTAAATGATGAGAATTTTTATGCGTCATTGGAAGTGTGTCGGATAATTTCCCGGGGACGTCTTTGTCACACTCCATCCACTCTATAAATGAGATAATAAATGCATTAACAGGCAGTTTGGTACCTGTAATAAAAACATTTAAATGTCCCCTCATTCTGCACAATTTAAAATATAAATGAGACTTTTCCGAGCAATACTTAAGCATAAAGAAAGAAGCAGCGTTTTATGGACAGTTGGACACGACGTGATATGCGACAGGATTGTCAAGCGACTTTTTCAACTCTTCCCAACATTATATCGCTAATTGACCTCTAAATCCGCCATAGCTGACACCAGTTATTTAACAAAGTCGCAAAACAAAGTAACTGTTATGAGGCCTATGAGGCCTGGGTCTGGACAGGGCCGGGCTAACAATAGGTCTAATGGGACTACAGTCCCAGGCCTCCATTGTCAAAAAGGCCCATAGTGCTGTAGCTAATGATATGAGTGGGATGAAGGAGGACAAAGTGTGATTAAGTTACACAAATATAACTGACTACCACACATAATAGAGTTCCCCTCTGTGTTGACTGAATGCTAGAGTCGTAACAACTGCATTCCCTTCGCCTGCAGTAGTTACGCCATTATATTAGGCTATTTTTTTTAAACCTATGAGCAGATTAATCATTTGAATTTTCATCTGATGGAGTCCCCAAGAACAGGTCCAGGTAATTGTGCATTTGCATGAAAGTAAAAAAAAAATTGATTTTGTAAGGTATAAAGTCAATAATGGGAGGTTGAGTGGAAATAATTTGAGAACTTCCTCCTCCCTGCCGCCCCCCCAAAACAGGTTTTAAAGTTTCACATTTCGGCGTGACGAGACGCCACCACGTCACGGGACCCGGACCCTGGATGGGGGAAGTGGAGGGGGGGGCTATGCTAGGTCTCACCTAGCGTGCCCAGAGACCTAGCATGGCCCTACATTCCTAGTAACCTCTAATAATAGAAGAGTTTAACATGCAGTGGGTGGGGCGTTGAGCTTCATTTGCATAAACCACACCCCTATTATCCGCCCTGCATGTTATACTTTTTCCATGTTTAAATACATTTCCAAGCAACTTAAAAACAAGTTAATAAAAATTCTGGATCATTTGTTTTCATTAGGATACTCTGTACCCAGCATCCAAAACCCTCGCCAATCAATCTGCCGCGCTCACCTTAGTATCGCGTCTGATAATAGAATGCAGTTGGCTTGGTGGAGACCCTGCCCTCATTCTCCAGTCCAGCTGCTATTTGAGTTGGTGATCTTCTAATGAATTAATCAGTGACATAACAGCTGCTGTGCAGGTGGCAGACTTCAGCGCTTCTCCCGTGTTTCCCGAGACGCCAGATCCCCACAATAAAATATAATAATGCCGCTTCCTCGTGGTGCAAATCAAATTCTGAAAGAAAGAAATGATCCTTTTCACGGATATGATCCAGGCGTTTTATGACATTATTACTTATTGAGCTTCCGTTGTATATTTTGCTTGGCACGACACCGTCTAAGCGTTAATTAGATCATGCTAATTTTATGTTAAGCTCTTAGCTTCAGGAAATCCCAGCTGCTGGCACCGAGCCTGGTATTTATCCAAATGGATCTGCATGAAACACAGCTGTACACTTATGATTACACTCTATTTAGACAAAATAATGATTTTTCTATTATTGACTATTTTTCTGCTTGCTTTGTATCGCAGACATCTGCAGGATGGATTATTCCCGGGCTTTGGTACTGTACTTCGGTTGTATAGTTTGTGTACATGTGCCTTGATCAGACAGAAAGGCGCTGATCTATAGTAATATCTGCGTCTTATATCTATTTGATCTTTTAAAGAGGGTTTTTTTTACATTTTAATTTTTAAATTACTTTTTGGAATAAAAGTCGGTAAGATATGGGATGCTGGACTGGATACAGACATCTGATTTTACCTGGACTAGATCTAGACTTACGTACTACTGAACTTACAAGCGTAAAGTTACGCCTGGGCAAAATCATGTTTTTTGATAAAGTAAAATGAATGTCAGTGTTTGCATGCAGGGAAAATACTGTTATTACACTTGAACTGGAAACATTATCAATCACCTGAAATACTGTTTGCAACTAATGAAAATTTACCTCCCCTGCAATCAGCATGGTTTTACAGAGGCGTAAGTTTACACTTGTAAGTTCAAGTCTGGATCTGGCCCTATGCATCGGAATGCTTCATGACTGACCCTAGATTCTGCACTTAAATACTTCGACAGCAGCACAGGATGACCCTCCATGCACACAGCATGTATGATTTGTAGATGAGAGGGGAATAGTATATACATCCTACCGTAAAGACTTGGTTAAGCCATTATGCACAATACTACTTTGTGCACCAACCCCATTTTACGTGGGACAGGTTGGTAAATGTTAAGGTAGGGTCCATGCTATGAATGTGCTGTGTATGTGTATGCGTATGCAAGGGAATTGTACTAACCTGTGCTTGTGTGGACGGAATACATCACTAGTAGTTGATCATTGGAATAGTCTCCCAGTAGAAGTGGTGGAGTCTAATATAACAGAACAGTTTATGCACACTTGGGATAAATATAAGGTTATACTAACTAAGGTCAGTATGGTTTTAAATATACAACAGGGCAGATTATACGGACCATGTGTCTCTTATCTGCCGTCACTTTCTATGTTTCTATGTAACTTTGCACATGTGGATTTAGGCTCTTATATCACCTAAACATAACCGATCATTTCCACACCCTTTGTGGCATTAAAGCATGATAATGATATCAATTAGAAAGAGCTCACCTTTACTTTGACCTCCAGTAACTTTCCAGACTGATGTCTTTTCCGTATCGCTGAGATTTTGTTCTCCAGCACCGGGCTATGAGGATGACTTTGCACAGATGGTTATGTGCAGAGCCAGCTATTATAAATTATTTTGGATATGGCTGCTGTATCAGGGAAAACATGTAACTGGAGCATGTCACAACAATATAATAAACTGGGGCCTATCGCCTTTCTCACACAGTCATACACTCGTGTTCATATTTGCAAATATGTGTAACGGATGTTTCTGAATTTATTGTACAGGCAGAATGACATAATTAGCTAATGGTTAATTGTAGTGTACAGAGGCATCTTTGTATACTTGTTTTCGGGTAAGATTACACCTGCCTTTCCATTCAGTGCATGTGTGAAACTTTTTGCAGTGTGTACTGGCATTAGTGTATATAACACAATTATTCAGCACATACTGTTCATTGTAAGACTCTATAGAGAAAATGCTAAATGTCATTTAAGCCTTAAGGGGCTGATTAAGAATTGTGAATAATTGAGAAGCAATTTGTGGTAAATACACAATGAATGTAATAGTTCATTCACATTTTAAGCATTTTTTAGAAATGAAAGAAATGACTATACATTATCATTAGGATGGTCATCGGACGTATTCAGACTCCTGTATGGCAACGTTTAAGCATAGTGGAAGGAGAGAGGCATTAAATGTACGTTAAGGGCTTGGTGATCCTCGTTTCCATACAAGACCCATTTTGAGTCACATTTGTAGACTGTACAGGGCCTAAAAACATCCACCAACACAACTACGCCCCCAAATGACCTCTACTGCACATACACCATATTGTGCGTGCGCAGGTGAGGCTCATAAAAGAGTAGAGCGATGGGGACATGGTACCGCAGGGTGGCCAATCTCGCTAGTAGCGTATGCTCCTTGGATGCAGGATGAGTGGAAGCCTCTGAACCACACTGACACAATACCTTATTGACTCTTTATTTGTTTGGGACAAGTTATGGTAACCCTATACTCTCAGGTTACAATGTAATTTCATATGCTCAGAAACAAAAGTTACTAACTACATAAGCATGTTTGTCTAAACCCCTTAATATATTTAAAAGCTTCAATCGTATCCCCAAGAACTACCCATGGTTGCCTAATGGTAGCACAAGTCCTGGTGAGTGTACACACACTAAAGTGCAATCACACTCATAAACTTATATCCCATACTTGGTTCAGAAACGAAAGAAGAAAAGAAAGAAAGAAAGAGGAGGAAAGAGAACAAGAAAAAAAATGAAAGAATAAATATTGAAGAAAGAAAGAAAGAGAAAGATAGAAAGAAAGAAAGAGAAAGAAAGAAAGAAAGAACGAAAGAAAGAAAGAGAAAGATAGAAAAAAAGAGAAAGAAAGAAAGAAAGAAAGAGAAAGAAAGAAAGAAAGAGAAAGAAAGAAAGAAAATGAAAGAAAGAGAAGGAAAGAGAACATGAAAAAATGAAAGAATAAATATTAAAGAACGATAAGAAAGAAAGAAAGAAAAAGAAAGAAAGGAAGATAAAAAGAGGAAGACAGAAAGAAAATGAAATAACGATAGATAGATAGATAGATAGAGAGAAAGAAGGATAAAATAGTAATGAACTCTCTTAATGAAAGTATTCAACAACTTCAAACATCTCTGGATTAGGGGTTTGGGTGAAATCTTTCCTAATAGTGGTCAACCACCGAGAAGTAATCTGAATTCCATTGCAACATCTAACAGTATGTAAAGGGGCCGCGCCAAAATACTAAGCATAAAATATTTGACATTACGTAAATGTTCTGCAGA
This sequence comes from Platyplectrum ornatum, assembly GCA_016617825.1. Classification (NCBI taxonomy): domain Eukaryota; kingdom Metazoa; phylum Chordata; class Amphibia; order Anura; family Limnodynastidae; genus Platyplectrum; species Platyplectrum ornatum. The sequence continues at coordinate 61,983 of JABWIB010001648.1, read as the reverse complement.
ATTCTGAGAAAGAATGTGTCTTTCACACAGTATAACCCATTTGTAAGGGATGAAGCTTTGAATTTCTCCACAGCATAAAATACTTATTGCAACACGATAAAAAGCATTTTATTGTCTGTGAGCTCTTTATTGGCCTGGTTGCAAGACGTCTAGACATTTCAGCAAATCGCTTCAGCTATTCGCCACCTCGGAATGCTATAGGCATAGAAATTCTCGCCTTTTCCCTTTTTCCCAGTTGCCATTGTTATAGAAGACAAACCGTGTCTAGAAAATCATATCTGAATATCTAACTGTTGACCAGTGCGGCCCACACAACATCTGTTCAGTCAGCCCTTCTAATATTATATATATATATATATATATATATATATATATATATATATATATATATGTTACCAGAGATACAGCTTTTTACACCTGGATCTGGTCCATTGTCTTCAGCCTTTACAACTTAACTACATTTTTCTTTCATTTTTACTTAATATAACAACTATTCTCATATATTTTAATAAGAATTTCATTTTACACCTCTATTTTGGCCTGACCTTGGTTTAACATTTTTCCTTAGGTATGTAGTTTTCCATTCCTTCGATCTCCTTATTGCACTTTCCTTGCATGGATAGAAAAATGACCAAAGCCCTGACTTGAGCCTGGATGGTGGTCTGCGGGTTCAAGTGGCCCAATTTCAAAAGGGCTATTTACTTAAGAGACTGGAATGAAGAAAGAAGAGGAGACAAAAGGCTGCATTTCCAGACAAACACCATACAGACAGGTTTTTCCACAACCCCTATCCTAACCCTTACCTTAACCACCTGCAGCCTAATCCTACCCCCTATTATATAAACTGTTCCCTCACTACAGCCTAACTCTAACTCCCCCTTCTCCAATTCATCCCCTCCCCATAGACTAATCCTAACCCTCCCCTTCTACCCTCTATTCCTTCTCCATTGACAAGTGACAATCCGTGGGAATGGCATTGGTAGTAGTAATGAATGGGTAAATTGTTGAAACAGAGATATTAAAAAATACTTATCCATTCATTCATTATTTTTCTAAATAGAGACAGTTGAAATATAGCTGTAGGCTATCTGTAATTAAACTAAAAAAACTAAAATCATATTTTCTAACTGGGAATCACATTCCTGTAAGTCCTACACACATTTGTAAGGTGTCTTGTGGAAAAGATCTGTATGACAGATTCCATCCAGCCCATATTGTACAATTTAAATGCCCTCATTCCCTACCCATTAGGCCTAAAAATCCAGAGATACAGAGTCATTCCCACATACAGAATCTAATCATGTGGAAACTCAGTCTTGTATGATCAGCACGTATGCTGATATGATCGCAAGTACTAGTTCTAAGTAATTTGGTGTCCTTGGCAAAGTTGATTGGTGCCCTACCCATACATGTTTTTTACTAAGTAATGCAATGATGTTTTATGTTGTTGAGTGTCTCAAGTGCAGCTGATTCTGGAGTCCAAGTAGTAAGTTCAGTTGCCTTGTTCTCCATGTGACGTCTTTGATTGTCGCTTTTTCCATAAAATGCGGACACTACACTTAGAAGTTGACTTAGCTGAGTAACATACAGATAGGGGGTGGCCTATATCAGATGGAACTGGACTGACAAGGCTCATCCCTAAATTAGACCTATACTGACCGGGACAGGTGTGATTTAGGGGCAGGCTTGTCAGTCCAGTCCCGTTTGATAAGGACCACCCAGCTGTATCGTCTATGTATTTGCCGATCTTCTGTCACTGTATAGTGTGTAGCCACTTCAACACACAGGGTCAGGAGAAGCTGATCGGTGATATCTGGGGCTTTTCTAAATACCACTAAGGATGTAGAAAGCACATATATGAAGAAAACAACTGTTCTCTTCATGCTTCTGCTCACTCTGGGCCAGAACCAAACTTTACATACTATTGACCTACTCACAACTTACTCACGACTTACTCTGTCTCATTCCAAAATGACAAAAAAAAACCATTAGTTAATTTATATTTTCCTGTGCTATTATGTTTTTATTACTGTGTTATTTTTCTGTTTAAAATACCACATCCCAGAAGAAGGACATTATTTCCAAATGCATATAAGTGTGTCTGGTGAACAACACGGCCTATTTTCACAGAACTCCAGGAGATCCTAAGATGTTAAAAAAAATTTATTAAGGTGTTGAAGTCAAGCATGGCTTTCTCTGCACTCATAAATCAGCACGCTACATTTTCCTTTCTTCAGGGCAGTAGGTAAGAATTTAAACTTAACTGGATGAGAATTTCGAGCCATCGATTTCTTTGTTTCTTCTTGTAAGTTAAAAAAAAAAAAGCAAACGAAAAAGAGGAAATGTAGAAGGAAGAAAGACAGGAGGTGGAGTGGCAAACCAAAGCATTAAATGAATGCACTTACAGGAGGTTCATACATTCATACACTGTGCTATATATGACTTCATCTTACACTTTACCCCTGGCTTCATTTTGCATTACAGGAGAAAAGTGGTGCTATCAGGGCCGGACTGGCGATCTGGCACTTCTGGCAAATGCCATATGGGCCACTGGAGTGATGGGCTGCTACCAAGTGCTGCTGAAGAGCTTCAGCCATTCACTGTGAAGACAGCCATTCACTGACTGGCCGCCGGCTAGAAAAAAATAACAGGATAACTATCAGCAGTCTAATTGGTGGATAGCTCTAGGTGGGCCTGTGTGCATTAAATGCCAGGGCTGATTTTTAGGTGCAGTCCGGCCCTGGGTGCTATGATAGGTTTAATATAAGGAGGTACTTTTTCTGTGATGGATTTGCCTGATTGTCATTTGAGGCTATGCTGGATGCTTTGTTAGCAGAAGTTTTCTTTTCTTATTCCCAGATTGGGGTTTTGTTTGATGGTTACGGTTTACATGCATTTCCTTGGTGCTGTTGCAACGGGCGTTATTGCATGTGGGATAAACGTAAATTCTTTTTGAGGTGTACAGCCTGGCGGGTTCTGCTTGTAAAATTATTTATTTATAATAGCGCTCAGCACTCAGCATAAATTAAGTACTGAGCGTTGTCTAAATTGGCGGCTGGTGACAGCATACAGCAGTCGCTTCTAGAGTGTTCTCCGTGGATTCATGGCAGTCAGCTTTGGGGCTAGTTCAGTAGTACATCCCTGTATACCTAGTAAGACATACTGCATGAACCCATTGCCATGAAAGTACGCAGTGTGCGTGTTTCACATGCCTACAGTTTTACTAGTTTTAGTGCCTTGGAAAGTTTATCATGTGCAGTGGGTGACTTTGGTCAGTGCAGCACATGCAGATGAAATGTTTTCTCTGATGAATTGGGGTCATGTCAGGCAGTAACAGTTTCATCACCCAACTCAATGACAATAACACTTCAGCAGACCACACACACATGAGTTAAAGGGACGCAATGCGCTGCCTTGTTAAACACAAGCCCTTTGATGTCCCAGCAGATGGGGAAAAGATATCCCTCTTGTTGTGGTATGTTAACAGAAACACATGAACACTATACATGGCTTACAGGGACACATCAGCTGCAGCTGTTACATACAGGGCAGGTAATGCAGAAGGGAGGTCAGAATCAAATGACCCTAAATACTGGCGTTTTGAAGTTGTATTTTAGTATTTTAGGGGACCTTTAATAAGCATAGACTTGGGAGGGGGAGGTATACAATTACTATAGTGAGTGCATCCTAAGTATATGTTATACAGATGTCTGAGGCAACCACATTATGTAAGGAAGGGGCAAAAGTCTTAATTAAGAGGATCTTCTGCAGTGGGGATCCTGCACTGGATTACAGGAACTAGGGCCAACATCAGTGAAGCTCTTCTAGGACTACTGTCGTGGACCAGGAGTAAAAATGGTGCCCAGGACTTCCAGGCTCCTTGTCTAAATCAAGAGACTCCATATCCTTGGAGAAACTTAGTTAACTTCAGTTATTATTATTTTTGACACCCCTCATTCTTGTATAACTGTCCACTGGTATTCCTGGGTTCCTCCCAGGAGGAATTGTTCTTTCTGGGTGGTGCTTGGGTGTCTACAGCTCTGTTCCTGCTCTCTGTATTCCAGTTGGATTTGTGGGCTTCCGGTGGTAGGACCCGGGTGACTTCCTGTACCTGATAGGTGTCTAAGTATCTGTTTTTTGTCTAGTCTGGACCTAGCTCAGGATATAGAAGTCATGAGAGGTTAGCTGGGGGTTGCGACCAGGTGCAGACCGGCCGCAACAATTCTATCTACACCAGTGGTTCCCAAATGGTATACTAAGGTTGACGTCAAAGTTCTTATACAAGAAGTAAAATTGTGCTTCTAAGAAACAGGAGCAACGCGCCACCACATTGGAAGAAAAATTCTGTGGCACCCCATTGAGAGGATGGTGGCACCCCAGGGAAACTAGGCACACAGTTTGAGAACCACTGATCTACACCTTCAGTGGCTCGGTTAAACCCCCGGTCTGCAATTAGACTCTACTCCCTGACATAACATCCCTACAGCCCAACCATCCATTCCCTGCTGCCTAACCACAACCCTCCCCTCTCTGTAGCCTAACCACAACCCTCTCCACCCTGCAGTCTACAGAACATGCTATATCTTCAGGAGTATGGAATAAGCCTTATTAGTTAAAATAAATTATTCAAGGAAACATACAGATTTTTTTTCTAGAGTAATCCAGTGTATTTCTTTTTTTTTTTGAGGAACAAAACTATTGCCTAATGAGAAAGTTGACCATATCGAGATATTTTATTCAGTTGTGAAGATGGCGTACAGGGGGCAGATAATATATCATGTTTACTAACTTAAAAGCCTTCGAGATAACTGAGGCAAAAAATGTGACCCAGCCTTTGGGTCTGAATGATATAGTATCACTTAGGGCAACATTAATATGTAAATAGGTACAAACATGTCTTTATATATTATAGATGATAACAGATGGTAACGGAGGAAAAAAAAATCCTTAAGAGACGCATTTTATAACCTTATAACGAATAACATAGCTGACAATGGTACCACTGACATTTTGAAGTCCCCTCCGATGCAGAGGACCTACAGCTGAACCCAATGTTAAAAGAACTTTTTATTGAAGTAGTTTTGATTCTGGATGATAAATTTGGATTCTAATCAGATGAATGTCAACCAGATGAACCAGACGAGTTTTAAATTTCTTTATCCAATGAAGTGTAGATACAAACATATTCTTTCAGCTCATTAACTGTAAAGTAAAAAAATAAAATCAGGAACATCGTAAATGTGCATTTTGGGTTTTTTATGGTCATTTATTTGATATGTTCACACAAGCACTAGGCACCTGTAACTGTGGGCTACTACATTATGGCAAGGACCATCAACAGAATTTAAGGGCCCATATACAGACACTTCTAATAGTCGAATATTAGTTGTGCTTCGTCAAGGAGGGCGTGCTCAAACCATTGGAGGCACGACTGGGCCTACCTAAGGACATATCTGCAGGGCCAGTGCTAGGTCTCTGGGTACCTTAGACAAAATTTGGGCCGTCTCTTACCCTCCACACTACCGCCCCCCTTACAGGCAAAATTATTAGTATATGTATATATATATATATATATATATATATATATATATATATATATATAAATTGATCTCTATGTCAATAACTGCATAGTACATTCTATTGTCCTCTATGCCCTCCACATCTCCATTCCCGGACCCGAGCAGCTTTAGTTTACAAACTAGAATAAATGTCAGAGACCTTTCAACTAGTTCACCCAGTAAATGAAATCAATGATCAAAAAACTTCATTGATCTGTCAATGGAACTATAGATGGTCCCCAGGGCTGCATCCAGCAGATGCACTTGACCAATGTATTATATTATATTATAAGTTATTCTTCAAAAGAAAACAAAAACTTCTGAGCTGCAGCGTTACATGACTTCATCTACATGTGTTCACTTATGCGAATCTTAATTTTGCCAAATCCCTCAGCAGCTTATTTTCATAAGCTTACTGTAGCAGAATAATAAATGATCCTGCAGGTGGTTCTCATTTAGATCAGATATGCATTTTTCATGTTTCAATAATTCATCACTATATCTCTTTTTAGCTTACAATGACGATTAATATCAATTTACACAATTACTGCAATGTAATTATACCAAACTAATTTTTTTTTTATTTGCAATTAGTTCACATCAAGGCCTATAATTACATGTGGATGTCACTTATTTTATAAACAAATAGAAATATACATAAATATCATTTGATTCCAAATAGGAATCCAGTATTTCTCCAGAATATTGGGCCAGATTCAGATTTACACTCTCATGACTTACACTCATTACTAAAGCTGGGCATACACTATGCAATAAATTGTTCCAATTGAGTGGATTTAGTCAAGAGTTGGCAGAACCATGTTGAATTGCAGGGGAGTTAAATGTAATTAGTTACAATCAGTATTACAGGTCTAATAACAGTGTAACAGTAATGCTGGTCAGTATCTGTGTGTAACATGCAACAATAAAGTATTCTCCCTGCATGCACACACTGACATTCATTTTACTCCCCCCCCCCATCATGGTTTTACCCACTCTTGAAAAAATTCACTCAACTCGTATGTACACTAGTACGTAAGTCTGAATCTGGTCCATTTACCTCAAGTTGTTCCTCAGGACCTGAAATTCTTATCTACAATTGTATATATCGAACTTCTAAAAAATCACAATCCACTATCATAATCTCTCTAGGTATTGATTGATATTCAGTCCATCTACCAGACTTCTGACAGCTTCCAAAACATAGTTATTTTGATATAGAAACAGTGCTCGGGGTGGGCCGGAATACTCTACCGTGAAATCAAATATAATAGACAAGTTTAATAGAGAAGTTTTCCAGAAATAAATTTTTCAATAAAAATATATCCGACCGTCAATAGAAAAAAGAAATACGTGGAGCTGATAGTGTAATAATGTCTTATTGAAAGTCGGGAACAATTCGAAAAACATACTCATATTGTGCAAGTGTCAATTACAGCCGTAAACACATTCATGACGTTCATTCTGTACTCCTGCCTTACACTCTGTTCCTCCAGCAGTTCACTTCTGTGCTATATTCTAAGGTACACCGAGTGCTTTTAAGTATGGAATGAGTACATACAGTAATGAATAGGGTAATGCCACCCAAGTCAACGCATTTTGACGCAACTCAGTGTCTTTTTCAAGTTATGGTTAAAGCAGGAATGAATTGACGATTGGACTTATTTCTTTTGCACTTTTTCCTGGAACGTTTCTATTTTAGCGCCTGCACGCTTGACTATTATATATGTTTTCATTTGTTCAGGTCGTGCAAGATTACAAAATAACACTAGGACGTTATTTAGCTGTATAGCTCAAATTAGTGTAGTGGATTTCAACAGTGGACATGTTGCCCTTGTAAAGTGGAATTATTTAGCATTTCATCAACTACACAGGCGGGCGTTTGGATAACTGAGCTATCCAGGCTTGCGATCCATCACTATTTGAATTAGCGACTGATTTGAAATATTAAGGTTGGGTCGTGGGATCCGAACTGTACAGCACATTAGTGGTTTCTCGTATGGATGCCTGGGAACAGCTTGAAATGTAGTTTATCTAAGTGATTAGTTCATTCCGATCTAGTTCATTAAAAAGATTAGTTCAAATGATTAGTTCATCTAGTTCATTTTGCTCTTCTAGTTCATTTTGATGCTCAGGAGTCTGAGCTCAGCAGTGCCACCTCTGGTGATTTAGAGGTATATACCTATGATCAAGTAACATACAAGTGGCAGTGAGATATTTTGCTGGAGGAAATATGCTTCATATTTATGTGTAGTAGCTTTTTCCACCCCCTTCAATTAGTTCAAAATGAACTAATCTTTGCCAGATCAGTGAACTAAATGAACTAGTTCACTTAAAAGATTAGTCAATTTGAACTATCCCATCACTAATGCAGAGACGATTATCAACTGATCTGGTTACTTCCATTGCAACATCCAAATGTGGACAGTTTATATTTCGTGAGAATTGCCCTTTCCCTGCCCTTGNCCAGTATTAATATGTGGATGTGACGTGAATCACGGGAGTGGTATTATCAGTTATAAAAGAAAAGATTAGTGTCCATAGACTCCTAAGCACTCGCCAAGAACATTGATGAACAGAGAGCTGTCATTGTGCAGTCTGGCAGCAAATTCCTCTAGATTCCCCAATGTACTGAGCTTGGAAAACCTTTATCCGGCATAGGAACGTCTTCCTGATGGAGTGTTTAGCTAATCTGCGGAATAAACTCTCCAGTGAAAATCAGATGTGACTTTCAGCATTTCCTGGATNTGTTTCCCTGACTTGTATTTGTAGCCCAATCTGCATGTTTAGATTTANAGTAGGTCACCAAATAGAAAACTTTAAATGATGTAAAAAGTTGCAATATTTCTTTGTTTGGTTGCCTAGATTATTCCGGGCACATTATGGACTATTGGAGACCAGCTGGGAGCCTAACTTGTCTAATGGATTATCCAGTTTTTCTGGGTCTGATGGTCCAAGCACTGGACCTTCGCCGAATTGGACAGGGTGGTGGCCAAACCTCAAAGGAGTGACCATCTGGTCCTAAAACCAGACAAAGAATAATTATGGGCAGTTGTGGAGATTAGTTGATACAAATGCCCAGCAGTACAAGTCAACATGTGAATGTTCCAAGCATTTTGGGCTCTTAGTAAATTCAGCTTGTGGCCAATATTAACGGCTGAGGTCTTGCTCCCACACCAGTCAGACATACACACTTTAGCTAAATAAATCGTTACGTCTTGTATTTTGGTTTAAAAACATTGTTTAATGGCATGCATGTGCTCTGTAGAAGTCGCTATTTTGTAAAACATAGTCGACATTTGTAAATAGTGTCTAAGCGAGCTGAGGAGCATAAAGAGAAAAGTTAGACTACAGTCAGACTACAGGGAGCGGAAGGGGAATGTTATGGTAGGGATTAGTAAAATGATTGGGGTTACAAAAAAAAATCACCTGCTGAGCACTCTGTGCTGCTGTAGTCGTCAAGGTCACTCCATCAATCAGTTATAATGTACATTATAATCTTGCCAATGTGTTGGTAAAAAGGAGTGTTTACCAGTGTTGCTTAGAAGCACAATATTACGTCTGGTATAGAATCTGCACAAGATTTAATGTTGCCAGAAGTATTTCTGTCTTTACCTAAATAGTTATTACCCAATTTTTTTGTCTTAGAGGGGCCTTGAAAAATTATGGGGACCNTATTAGTGAGAAAGTTTGGGAACCACTGACTTAACCCAATAAATCGTGAGCTAAACATAATTTTTNTGTATGCGCTGACACATTGTGTTATATAATGCTTGGAGCACATTTTTGTGCCTTGTGTGTTCCCCAATAAGCTCCATTCTGCCCACTGCATAGCTGGTACCCCGTTGGGTACTGGAGAAGTGTATAACATTCTTTACCAAACTTTAAAGTCTCCAGTTAAACAATAAATGAATGTTCATGCCAGCTCCCCTATTCCTCATAGGCACATTCANTTCACAACACTTACAGTAAATCTGCTGCGTAGACAGAGGGGAGACGGCAACAGTGTCAGGAAACCCAATATTAATGAGNACTATTAACATCCTAGGGGCTTATGTGCAGAGCTACCCTGGGGCATTGGGCAGGAGGCCAGNTAGTTTAAATGGGTAGGGGGGGAGGTGGGTTTATCGATGACATTTGATATGCCAAAAGCTTTCCTTCTGCCCTGTACGTCCCAGGTTTTTATAACAATCACATTGAATTCATGAGAAATAACCCAGCCTAAAAAATAATGTCATTTAAATAGATGAATTAGCATGAAATTGTGATTGTAAGTGTCTTATTATACAGTATTTTTAGTCAATTATTATAAAAACAACAATATTCTGTATAAAATAATATATAATAATATAATAATAATACCCGTCAGTGCTGTCACAGAGTAACGCCGACTAAACGAGAGGTTAAACATATTCCAGGCGTTTCCCAGGAGAGAATGGGAGCTTATTATTCCTATCCGGCATATAAACACCTAAGTAAATGGGTTGAAGGAATCCCTTTAAGTGAAACTCGTATTGTCCTAAAGAAACAAGCACTGAGCAACCGGTCAACGTTTTTCGTTTTTGTAGACATTGAAAGTAAATAGGTTCAGTGCCAAAGGGTGAAAGGTCATTTTGCAAGTGTTTACCCCTGTGCCATGTCCAGAAATGTAATTATTATTTCTGCCACTTAGCATCAAGCACAGACTGCGAACTTGTAAACGATAAGGNGTCTGCGTAACTTCTGTAAGATACAATAAGTAACAGTAACGCTGGTCAGTATCTGTGTGCAACATGCAACAATAAAGTATTCTCCCTGCATGCACACACTGACACACCCCCCCCCCCTTCCTGCAATCACTTTACTGTACTTGCTAGGGTTAGGATGGAGTTAGGGTTAGGCTTAAGAGAGGAGCCGGTTAGAGTTTGGCTGCAGTGATGGGAGGGATAGGATTAGACTGTTGTGGGGGGTCAGTTAGGGTAAGGCTGAGAAAGGTAAGTGAGAGAGGGGTTAAAGTTAGTCTGCAATGAGGGGAGGTTAGGTTTAGGCTGCAGTGAGGGGACAGTTAGAGTTAGGGGTTAGACTGTTGTGGGGTGAGGTTAGTGATAGGGTTATTGGACCAGATTCAGACTTTAGGCACTATTGACTTACTCACAACTTACTCAAGAGTGGGTAAAACCATGATGAATTGCAGGGGGGGTAAAATGAATGTGTTTGCATGCAGGGAGAATACTTTATTGTTACATGTTGCACACAGATACTGACCAGCGTTACTGTTACACTGTTATTACACTTGGGCTGGGAA
>JABWIB010001648.1:19947-32244 GCA_016617825.1 Platyplectrum ornatum | reverse complement strand
TCCATACCATCACTTCTTAATGTCCATACTACCACTTCTATATCTCCATACAGCACTTCTAAATGTCCATACCACCATTTCTAAATGTCCATACCGCCACTTCTGAAATGACACTTTGAAATGAAATGACAGTGTATATCGTATAAACATATATTATATATAGTGTATATATTCTTATAATCTGGTTTCCTAGTAAGAGCGTCATGTAAACTTGACAAGTTAGATTACCATTATCTGTCATAGTTATTTAGTTTGTAAGTCATGTGATTTCTGTTATAAAAACCTAATGCAGGAATTGAAATGCTTTATTGGTTATGATGATCAGTAAATGGGTTAGAAGGCGTCTCTCCGTCTTAGGAAATTGGTTTACAGTCTCTTGTTCCATTCGCTTCTAGCATTTAACTAGATTTGCACTGTCTGTATATGGAATGTTTTTGCTTCTGGGAAATTTGTGGTGAGGTTTGTGTGCAACTAAACGGATGAAGGTGACACAGAGAAGTATTATTCTGCTCAGGCGTTACATTAAGATAGTTTTATAACAATAAGATAATATCCAAAATATTATTACATTTTTGGCTCCCTGCTAAAGCATTCCCTATTACTGTTAGACCATTTTGTATGAATCTATATGGGAAGCAGTTACGACCCTAACAAATGGGAATATCACATTGTGAATTAAGGGTGCAAGCAGCAATCTGTATGGGGAGAACCACCTCTATCAGGAACATGCGCAACAATATCATTGGTTCACGCAGAACAGCAACTGATTTGCGCATGCACATGGGATGTGGTTATCCAACACATGTGCCCATGTGCTACTTCACCCTCAGTAGTTACTATAATTGGCTATCCTGTGATCGTAGATTCTCGCTGTGAGCTGAAGTACCTCCGCATGCTCAGTATTGTAGCTATTATAATAGCTATTATGGAGGAAAAGGGAGGTCTATTGGGAGATCACTGAAATATTTCTTTTAACACAAATAGCCTTATTATTACTCCAGGAGCAGAGCAAGAAACTCCCTCATAGAGAAGAGTGACCCGGCAAGGAGATAAGATAATGAAATGGCTTGCCATGGAAACAGCATTTTTCCATTGGTATCCATGCTTTGTAAATATCAAGAAATTAATTTTCGTGAGATAATGCCTGGTTTAAAGTGGAATCCCATTCCCTCACCATTTTCCTAATGCTTGACATAAAACTTGACGCATGGGATCCACCATGATGCTGCTGAGGTGCTTGAAGCTACAAGTGATGTTGGCCTTCGTTTCGGTCACTTATAATAACCTATAACGTAATAACATAGGTCTACCTCCCGGGCTTCAAAATCCATAAGGTGACAGCTGCGTGAGCATATAATTAAATTCGCAAACAAATATCGGCTGGGCAATGTCCAGAGGAAGTCAGGTGATGGGTGGAATAAATCCTAAGACGCTAGGAGATAAATCTCCAGGGTTGAGGTCATTCACGCCGAAAGTGACAACCTTGAGAGACGGCAATTTAAAAGCTGCGAAAACTGTTTGGACAGGTGCAGTAAATACCAGCCATATAGCTGCGATAAAAGAATATACAGTCGCTTTAACAGCAGAACCTCATTACAGAGCATCATAAATGTCAAACGCTGCTGAAGGCGATCATTCAATCCTCAGACGGGGATCTTTCCTTTATTTCCTTCTCTGCAAATGATGCTTTTTTATAGGATAATGCAAAAGAGTACCAGAACTTTACTGCAAGTAATAATTTATAAAACAATAAAAATATTTTACCTCTTACTGCCTGAGAATTGGATGCAGAGAGGACTGGTCTGGTCTTATGGGGATTCAGATGATAAAATCAATACGCAGCTGCAGAGGCTTCACCCGCTACATTTAACGTCTTAACAGAGATGTGAGAGTGTTACGATGGGCCAGGGACACCTTGAGTTTACAGAACCAGTCTGCTGAGTTTTGGCAACCCCCTCTTCTTGGAACTACACATGGTAGTTGGTGGTCCGAGGACCTCACTCCATCCATCAACACTTGTGCCCTTTCTCCTTGCTAAGGGGTTTAAGTCTGCCATCCTATGCCTTTGAATGTGGTCAGGATTTGTTGAGAACAATATTAGTTAGTTAGTTTAAGCAGCCTAAACATAACCTTCCCCTTCTATGGTCCATCCCCTCCCTGCAGCCTATCTATAACCATCCCATCGTTTGATCCATCCCCTGCCCTCCTTGCAGCCTAACCCTAACCATACCTATCTCCAATCCATCCCCTCACTGCAGCCTAACCTTAACCCTCCCCTTCTATGCTTCATCCCCTACCTGCAGCCTAACCCTAACCTTACCCATCTCCGATCCATTCCCTCCCTGCAGCCTAACCATAACCTATACTTCTATGCTCCATCCCCTACCTGCAGCCTAACCCTATCCTTACCCATCTCCGATCCATTCCCTCCCTGCAGCCTAACCATATCCTTCCCTTTCTATGCTCCATCCCCTCCCCACAGCCTAACTGTAACCTTCCCCTTCTAAGGACTATCCCCTCACTTCAGCCTTAGCCTAACCCTTTCCTTCTATGCTCCATCCCCTTCCTGCAGCCTAACCATAACCTTCCCCTTCTAAGGACTATCTCCTCACTTCAGCCTTACCCTAACCCTTCACTTCTATGCTCCATCCCCTACCTGCAGCCTAACCCTATCCTTACCCCTCTCCGATCCATTCCCTCCCTACAGCCTAACAATAAACTCCCCTTTCTATGCTCCATCCCCTCCCCACAGCCTAACTGTAACCTTCCCCTTCTAAGGACTATCCCCTTACTTCAGCCTTACCCTAACCCTTTCCTTCTATGCTCCATCCCCTTCCTGCAGCCTAACCCTATCCTTACCCCTCTCCGATCCATTCCCTCCCTGCAGCCTAACCATAAACTTCCCTTTCTATGCTCCATCCCCCTCCCCACAGCCTAACTGTAACCTTCCCCTTCTAAGGACTATCCCCTCACTTCAGCCTTACCCTAACCCTTTCCTTCTATGCTCCATCCTTCCTGCAGCCTAACCCTAACCTTCCCCCCCAATCCATTCCCTTACGTTAGCCTAACCCTTCCCTTTCTAAAATTTATATCCTACCCGTAGACTGCTATTTTTTTATTATGATAAAATATTAAAGCTATAGGTCTATACAATCCATAATAACCACAATGATAAGAAATAAAATAATCATAATGATAATAACAATAAAACATTACAAAGACATTAAATTATTCTACCCAGCATAATCATTGATACATATCAGACATTTCACTCCAATAACTTCAATAACCAAGAGCTAAAATGAGCAGAAACAGGTGTGCAATTTGCATTCAAGGGAAGCACGCCACAGACATTAATCATTAAATATAATGCTAAAACCCACTGCACAGCAAATGTCAAATTACTGCATACGTACCCCCCAAAGGTCAGCTTTTTAATGGTGAATAAGCAATGAAACACATGTTGTTGCCCTCCGTGCTAGAGGAGAGTTACAAGCAGTGAAGTACCCAGTCTGCCTTTATTTCTTAATGTTAAAAGGACACCGGGATAGTTGCTATGACTACACCTCTCAATCAATATCCTTTGATTTTCAGCTTTCCACGGTCATGCAAGACAGTATCTGACATTATTTTACTGTTTAGATTTCTGTTTATGCTGCAGAAGAGAATCAAAGAGACGGAAGAGGTCATTGGAATTATCCCAGGTTCACTGTCACAGTAATTACTGGTAAACAGCTGTAGTGCCTATCTCTTAACAAAAGAACCAGCAGAGGTGTAAGGGAATAGCGGCTGAGCGGAATAGCGGAGACTGAATTATATTCTACTCATTGATGTGTGTGCCACGTGTCTGCACCTGGCGGTCCATTATTTTTATGCCCGTACATATTCTTCATCATAAAAACTGGGATGGAAGATAGAAGAAAAATGTGTGGAAAGTTACACCTGGGCGGGGGTGGACTGGAGGACATGGTTTATGCAAATCCCGCCCCTGATTAGCAAAATACACATTTCCTATGCATGGGTGGGGCTTCACATCATCAACTTACTGTATTCCCATTCACTGTAACATTCTAGGCCAAGGTCTCAGGAGATCTGTCAACTCTCCCAGGATACCAGGAGAATTGCCCAAAGTTCTGGGAGACCTGGTGAAACCATGTTAAATTGCAGGGGAGGCAATTTTAATCTGTTGCAAACAGTATTAGAGTCGAGAGGTAATAATATAAAAGTAAAGCTGGTATCTGAGGGGAAAAAAGCTAAGTATTCTCCCTACAGACAAATAAGAAACTTAATTTGACTCCCCTCTGAAATGCAACATGGTTTTGCCCAGATGAAACGTTCCATTGAATTTTCTGTTATCTTTAAACTCTGGATCTGGTCCATAATAACATTTAGGGGGTTACCACAGTATTGTTATGCAATAAATGAATGACCCTTTTAAAAAAGGACCAAGCAAACCAAAACCAGAGGGTTAAATAGCAACCTAAAGGATGTATAATCCTTGTTTGGGATGTTAGGATTATTGGGGGACTTTATTTGTTTAATACTTATTAATTGAAAGTCCTATCAGCCTAGAGGGACGATTGGGCCAATGACTCTCCTCTTCGGCTCTTGGTTTTCGCTCAACCTCTTTCCATTCCCTTGATAGTTCTTTGGATTTGTCAGAATTGTGTCAGAGATGGTCATTTAGCCTTCGGGCAATGTGATTTATGGCTCCATTTACAGGAACAAATACATTCAAATGCTAAATTCTATTTTCATAATATAACGGGCTTTATCGTCTGCAATCATAGTTTGTGAATTGCATGAGATCACTGTCGTGATTACTCTGTCGGTGCAGTATGGGTAGCTGCCTTCAGACCACCTAACCTCTGGGATCTATAGCAGCTGCTCCACATGCCGCTATAGTTACTCCAGATCATCATTTCTTTATTCCCTTTAAGGCCACATCCTAAACATTGCCCCGGGGCATCCCCTGGATTTACTCCAGAGATTATTCGTTTTCACACATCCATATGACAAATGTTATCGCTGCAAAAAATTAATAATTGTAGGTGGAAACATTAATAAACATGACCCCAAGACCCACATTATCCTCTTTCAGCTTCATTGACTTTACTTAATGAGTTTTATGTTCCAATAACATATTTTGTTAAGTTTAAATGTTAATGTTATTATTACGCCCATCAGTGTGTTACATTATTCATCTCCCTTCTTCCTATTCTAGTTATTATTATCTCTAATGAGTTTTTTTTGTTCTTTTTTTTTAATCATTTGATATCATTTTTGTATTCTTAAACCATCTCTTAATTAATTTGAAGCCAATGGCAACAAATGATTAAGTTAATGCCAGGAAATGAATTCTGCCCAGCCAACTCTCCAAAGCACTGAAATGATTTTGTGTCTTGGCAGCGGTTTAATTACAGCTGCTCTCAAAGCTAATGTCTCTAGTTATCATTTGATATCATCTTATAAGGGAGGCCGGGAAGGGGAGGGTGGTGACCATTGTGTGAGAGGGCCGATCCAGGCATCGGTGATCAGGGAAGACTGAGAGAAGTACTGGAGATTACTGTACATATCGAGAGTGCACGCTCAATACTTTTTGGGATGAGAGATTTGCCGTTTTTGCCTGTAAACAATTAAAAGAGGGGGAGTGGAACATTTAAGGAAAACGTCAGCACATCAAGGATCTGGAAGACAAGCTGCTCACATGATTCTGATGAAGGGTGGAGTCTAGCCCGAAAAGCGTCGGTCGAGGTTGAACAGCCACACAACCCCTACCTAAGCCTGCTGTCGCTACCAGCCTGCCACCATTGATATCTACTCTTCCGGGTTTAATATGAATATGGCGGACTGTGTTTGACGAAGTATTTTCTCCATGCGCTTGGTATGGGATTCATGGGAATTGGAAGTTCACTATTTTTAATTGTCTCATTAAATAAACCTTGCCTTTTTTCTTTGTTTTTACTATTTTGGAACTATATACTTTTATAGGTTAGGGTAATGTAAGGAGAGATTTAGGCGTAGGTGAGTGTAAGGGGATGGTTATGGTAATGTAAGGGAAGGGTTAGGGTAATGTAAGGGGAGGGTTAGTGTAGTGTAAGAGGAGGGTTAGGGTAGCGTAAGGGAAGGGTTAGTGTAGTGTAAGGGAAGGGTTAGGGTAGCGTAAGGGAAGGGTTAAGGTAGCGAAATGGGAGGGTTAGTGTAGTGTAAGAGAGGGCTAGTGAAGTGTAAGGGGAGGTTTAGGCTTAGGGTAGTGTAAGGAAGGGCTAGGGAAGTGTAAGGGAGTTTCAGGTAGTGTAGGGGGAGGGTTAGGGTAAGATTTGATAAAACTGTGAAACTCCCATTGTCACGGAGCCCTCTGTCACCGTTGCTCCCCAGTTTTGATGATGTCATCTCAAGATATTCAATAATGGAAGAATTATTTAAAAGAAATGGTGGCGTGATGCGGCCATCTGTATGAAGAGATACATTTATCTATGACACAAACATATTGACCTGAATACAATTCAGATGTTGCAGGTTATTTCGAAATTCCATCTGCAGCAAATACAAAGCATCTCCCAGTGGCATTAATTAGAACCATCTCATGGCTTCTTTCTTAGCCCATATAAATAGATGCGCTTACAGGCAAGTTTGCAGCCTCAAGACAGTTTAGAAAAAACTTTGGACTGGCCTTAGACTCCCCCAAAGTGGCCATAATCTTAGTTTTATTTTACATACTGGAGAATGTGAGCTTGAATCTGATTGGTTGCTTTGGGCAACATCCCCACTTTTCAATCTCCCTGATTAGTAAATTTAGGCCCTGATCTTCAAAGCTACACATTCCATTTGTATTTCTACATAGTGCCACCTTGTGGAGGAACGTGTCATTGCAGCATACCATTGCTGCAAAGGTTTATGGGTAGAATTTATGATCTTCAGGAAACTAGGTAGCAGTGTGTACAGGGGCATCGTGTAGCTCATCGGCTCATCGACTGTAGATGAGTAGTGAGTAGAAATCTCTTATTCATCATTAGGGCAAGCATAGGCTCATGTAAAGGGCAGAACAGTTTACGGAAGCGCTTCATTTTAATTATATTCAAATATGTTAAAAATATTTAGTGTTTCAGGGAAACTGATACATTTAGGATGTTTTCCAGCTTTAACCTCCGGAAGTATTGTTTATCTAGCTATTTTAGTGGCCACCAAGGACATAAATGGGAAGAGCAATTTGAAATATTTCCAGCAAAAAGAAACTATTTGCACAAAGGGAAAACTATGTGTAAGCGATAATTTAGATGTTTTGGTACTGGACATGAAGTTAATAATGTCCTGGTGACATTGGACCAGACGCAGATTTATGTATGTTAGGGCATTTACACAAGATGTTTGGTGAAATTCGCGACATCTGCGCATGTGTGTGGCAGATGCAACGATTGGGTCTCCAGGTGTTTGGCTGACTTACATACATTTGTATGTGATTTCTGCATTCCAAATCCCTAGAATGGGAGCAGGCATAAGCATGTAAAGGCCTGGGTCGGAAAGGGCATTGGAAAACTGATTATTCCAGGGAATTTAAGGTGGTTGCCAGGGAAGTCCATTGCTCCATTACCAGTTACATTGCATATAACATAAGACTTTGGGACTGATTCAGGTAACTTTCCATTTAAAGTACAGATGATTATAGATGTGTATCAATACACAAGCATAATCTTCTCCCTATCATTCTTCCATAGCGGTCACACTCATGCATCACTGGCCACTCCAATGGGCCTATCATCATTTTCACCCTGCATAGATTTCCGGACATATACACACACTTACCCTTTTCTCCCAACTTCCAAGAGACTATAGTCAAACTCAGCAGAGTGCCAATGGTGTCAGGCACTCCAGACCTCCCTCCACGGTGTCCCACCTCTGTGATGAACCATGCAGATGTATCTCAACAATGGCAATTCTGCCAGCGCCTAGTGGACACTGATAGCGCCCCTTAGAGTGCCCATCACAGCCAAGGAGATGCCCCAACAATCTCACCCTAAATACGCCACTGGTTTTCTCCTCATGCAAATTTATCTTGACCCCGCGCCATGTTAAAATTTACAAAAATACGCTACATTACTTGGCGCGCGTCCCTGTTGGCTCATGCCCAATATTCCACGGATATCTTACTAATTATTCCATTTTGTATCATGGTAAAAGACGTTTAAGTAGACATTTCAGGGTGAAGGTCTATGAAAGCCTGCACTTACTCGCACATAACATATTTTACCAGACTATCTGAAATTTAGCAGAAACTTAAATTTCCTGAATGTGTGCGTCTCTCCCCTGGGCTCTGCTTGTTGCTGAAATATGGGACGGAGTACAATGCAACATCTGGGTTCTATAATCATGTCAAACTACAGACCCAGCTGGAGGGTTATCGTCCAGTCGTAATACACACACTTCCTGTAAAACTCTCTCGTCGAAGCCAAATGGACCAGTCTGAAATTAGAAACACATTTACCAGTTCTAGCATATGTTTTTTTTTATATTCCGCATATAAACGTTTCAGGCAAAGCATTGAAATGAAAGAAAGTGATATCCAACATTCTCTTAAAAACATTGTGCAATGTACATTGTGTTTGTTCTCATGAAACATATACAAGCCATACACTGAGACATGTTTACATTCCCCCCGTCGATGGCAGTGTATTCATAACATAAATATCATTGCTTCCTGTTTGAATATTTTGATAAGACTCCGGTCATCGTTCAGATCCCTTAAGCCACCATAAAAACCCAGAACAAAAAGGCATTGCATATGAAGCATGTTTAGGACTGCTGAAATGTCATTATTTAACATCATGTTCTGATCGTGAGATGGGATTTATTGCTTTGCAATAAAAAAGTCTGTAAAATATATAGTAACTTAAAAATGAAATAAATATAGTTTTTCTTTATTAGAACAAAGCAGAAGAAAATGCACTTTTAGACAAGACAAGTAGATCTTTGTGCATTGGTGGAGGAACTGTTATAAACTATACAATATTGTATAGGTGTATATTGGTTTGTAAGGGGGAGCAGGTAGTACATCAGTATTAATGCGTTCATCTTAATCTAGGTCCTACCTGGTCCTACCTGTCATCCCACTTACCAACAGTCCAGAAATAACCATAAGAGTCTGGTGGTGACCCGGTGCTAGTGGCAGTGGACTATGTGAGAGTAGGCCATTGTCCTGCATTGAGGCTTAATGATGAAAATTGATTTCTCTAGTCCCTCCCCTGCAGAGCCGGTCAGTGCAGCGTGTTAATGCAATGCATTGTTCTCTGCCCCTCTGTCAGCTGTATCTCATCTTCAGGATATTACTCTTGGTCAAAAAAATTGTTGTCTAGTCTAGTACAACTGGTATCCTCCATCAACCATGACCGAAAGCAAAGAGGAGTCGAGGACAATCAAATCTTTATCAGTTGTGATTAATGGGCAAAATCTGTGAGCTGTATACTTTGTATACTAGGTTTGCACCCATGGTATACAGTTTGTCCTTCGGTTTTTCGGCTTTGTCCCACTCTCAGCATCAGCGAATAAGGCAAAGAGTTTTTAGACATCACTGGATGGAAGGATGAATGGTGAAGAATATTATTTCGGTGGGCTTGGCATAAATATATGTGTCACGTTTGTTGTCATTGAGAGTCATTGCTACATCCAAATATGTGTGTGTATATATATATAAATATATAATATCTAATACTTGTGGTTTCTTTCAGGATGAATCCTTTTATTTATTTACTAATGTCTGAACCTGGCACAGTTAGAATGCCGTTATTGTCTGTGTGTCCTCAGAGAAATATCCCAGGAATCTTTCTATTTGGCTTTAAGTCACCCTGTTCCTGTGCCAGGTACTCAGTTTGGAGTGCGGTTTAATTAAAAAGAAAAATAATCTTTACAATTTCAAGGTCACTATCTTTGTATGTATCAATCTAAGGCCATATTGTGGCACGCCAAGAAGGAAAGAATGAAGCCTATTTATGGATGGGAGAAACAATATGTTTTAGCATGATAGACTGGAGACTCGCAGAAGAGAGCTGATTATTATTTTCTGCGCCTGTTGTGTTAGATAATGGTGCGTATACTGACTTATTTCTCCATTATTTTCTCTAGCATCCCCCTGGTATTGTAATAAACGGATGTGGGAGGTTACTAGGAACTATTTCCCCAAATTTATTTACAGATGTGTCCAGTCGACTTGGCTGAGGAAAACATATAGGACCAGATTCAGACTTTAAGCACTATTGACTTACTCACAACTTACTCTAGAGTGGGTAAAACCATGTTGAATTGCAGGGGAGGTAAATTGAATGTCAGTGTTTGCATGCAGGAAGAATACTTTATTTTTGCATTTTGCACACACATGGGCGCATCATGTCTTGGGCGCAATCATTCGACTCGATGAATATTCATTGCTGACGTAGCTGACTCTTATATGATATGCATTGGAATTGTGACTGCAATTGGATGCATGCATAATAAATGGATGGGCCTTGGTAAAAAAAAATATCCCAAGGAGCAAACTATATCAGCAAGACTGATACAGGAAACATCTGTCAATCACGCATACTGCCAGGCACATTACTACAGGGGGGCACATGAGGTGTGTCAGTTGCAAAGAGTATGCTTTCACATGGTACCATGTAGACACAGCCTAGTAATTATCACATCCATCTCCCACTGTTCTCATCTTCTGTTCCCTGTCAGCTGCCTATGACAGACCCAAAAATCCTGGGTTCACTTCTCAGGTCTGTGGACACAATAATTTGCAGAGGCACCATTAATACTGAGCCATATTGACTGAGCATGTCCCAGCAATAACCTGGGTTTTTGCCTCAGTGTGAACGAGGTATAAATTTTAGTTGCAAAATTACAGGAATGCTAAACATAATGGAAAGGATCAGGAAATGTGATTCTACCCAGCTCCAGTGATTGCTCCATCCAACATTGATCAGCTCCACCATTCACCTCATAGGCAGTTCATCCCATGGGCACTCCGCCAGGACACCCGATGCACTAATGCAGCCAGATGTCTTTTATCGCCAAGGGTTCCTTGCACTGATGGTTCCACTTCCACTTACTATACCTGACACAGGGTTCCGTCCCTGTCTCCCATCTGCATGAATCAAAGTTGTCAGCCCATGCAAATATGCATTTGCAAAATTTGTGGAAATGCAAAAAAGTGTGAGGAATGGAGCCTGGTTAGAACCCACCTACAACCTTTTCCAGTTACTTCTAGACAGTGGTCCTCATACCATATGTGGCACAAGTACCACTGGTTGAGAATTCCTGGTTTTAAATAGTGTAGGCATAAACATAAAACATCATTGTTATAGGCAGAAGTGAAAGGTATGTCTGTCCTTGAATCAGTATTGACTAAGTATATAAAGGAGACCTTCATCTTGTAAATAGATTCTTTTGTTAATGTACTTAAATTGTCAGACAGTCATATCTTGGGGAGGGGAATTTTGGATGGAATGTACTTACCTTGGAGAAAGCATTTAAAATGCTGTAACGTATTGTTTTGAATTTTAGTTTCTTCAACACCAAAGCGCCATCTAGTGGAGCATCTTGGAATAGCAGTCCCTGTGTTCTCCATTCAGAATAATACAATGATCTTTTGTCTTACAATTCACAATGAATAATCAACTAAATATGTATGAATTAATTAATAAGGTTTATTAAGAGTGGGTTTAAAATTTAGACAGCTGGCAATTAACCTACCAGTATGTTTGAGTGTGGGAGAACTGTAGCACCCGGAGGAAATCCCACAGACCTGGGGAGAACATACAAACTCCACTCATGTACGGTATTTGAACTCACACTATAATGTCAGATGTAAAATATTATGACAAACAGTTATTTTGTAAGTTTATAACTTCACAATAACACTACAAAGAACATATATATATAGATAGATATATTCATTTACTGAGTGGAGTATTTGTACTCCTGTCCTAGCGTCGTTCCACTTCACTAACCAAATTGATTAGCTGGGTTTAATCTGTACTCAATCCTTTATAATTAACCCTCTGACATTAACCTGCAATCTGCCACCTCTCTCCTCCATGATGAACTCATTAGAATCACCATCATTCCTTTACATTATGGAATTTATTGCACTTGATATTATTGCAGTACTGAAGTTTGGATGTCAATAACACTAAACTGCGACTGCCAATTAAAAACCTTTAAAATGTCACATGCTTCAAGTATTGTGCCTCAGCAGGACCAGTGATAGGTGTCTGGGTGCTCTAGCCTAGGCAAAGTCCTACCTGTCTCTTCCTCGCCATT
>JABWIB010001647.1:55009-81097 GCA_016617825.1 Platyplectrum ornatum | reverse complement strand
CGGAATAGGAGTCTATGCTGGGTGTCGGAGGGGGGACGGAATAGGAGTCTATGCGGGGGGAAATGCGTTTGTGCTGTGTGTCGTGTGGGGGGATAAGTTTATGCTGGTTGTCGGGGGGTAATACGAGTCTACGCTGGGTGTAGGAGGGGGGGAACAGGTCTACGCTGGGTGTCGTGGGGGGATACGTGTCTATGCTGGGTGTCGCGGGGGACGGATACAAGTCTATGCTGGGGGGGATACGAGTATACGAGAATATGACATCATAGATGAGCGCAATTCTTGCAGTCTGTGCTTACTGGCCTTTCAGTTCCTGTCAGACGTTGCTGAATGGCCTAGTAGTACAGTACTTGTGTATTGCACATCTTCAGTATTCTGATTCATATACATTTATTTATTATAAGGGACAGAGGATGGCAAATGTAAAGAAATCCTTGATACTATGGGGCCGATTCAATTCAGCGTCGCGCCTAATATCCTGCCTTAAGCTCTTTGCGTAAGGGAGGAAAACTCACGATTTTTAGCTCGCGGCTCATTGAGTCGCGTATAGAAATCTTTGAGGTTTCCTTACCGTAAGAGACGGGAAAAATCGGCCCCTATGTAAACTTGCGCTGTTGATCTATAATAATTTAGGAATGTGGCAGATTAAGCTGTCCAATATAATAATGATTATTAGGAATGTTCCTGATTACGCTGCTGGGGACAAGGGGCTCGGAGCCCTGGGCCTAAATTCACTAAGCGGGGATTTTGCTGGGGAATTGAAAAGTGTGGATGTTGTCCATAGCAACCAAACAGATTCGAACTCTCATTCTCCAGTATGTAAAATGAAACTGAGAGCTTGAATCTGATTGGTTGCTATGGGCAACAGCCCTACTTTTCAAATCCCCGCTTAGTGAATTTAGGCCATAATCTTTAATACATATATTTTGCTGCTCAATGACTGAAGAAATAAAGAGCAAACTAAGGGGCCGATTCAATTGTTTAGCAAGTCGTGAATTATTTAGTCACGTTATTTTGGTTATGGGTCCGCGCCCAATTTATCACGGGATTCAAATGTAAAATTTAAAAATTTGCGATAAAAATAAGCTGTGCCAGTGGAAAGTGTGAATGGGCTACGATTCCCATTCACAGCAGAAACAGTTGTGCCTTCATTAGAAATGATGTCACTGTTCAGTTGTAACGTGATTTGCTTATGGAGACATATGCTGCAACTGTTATGAATGAGAATCCAGTATGANCATTTCTATCAATGAAATGGTTACATTTGTATACGCTGCTGCTGAGACGGTTACACAGAGATACAAATGTAACCATTTCATTGACAGAAATGCTTATACTACGATACTGATTCATAAGCAGCAGCGAAAAAAACTGGTCATGACTAGTTTTTCGCGCCTAATTTAAAACAGTTGAAATCCATTTTTTTTCGCGCGAATTTTTCACACAAATTTTTATGCTAATGAGGTAAAACCGCGATATTTTTTCACTTCGCGCACAATTGAATCGGCCCCTAACAGACAATACCCAGATAAAGGGGATACATTGTTAGTGGATAACCCATACCCCTCTTAAGTGTTTGGCCCAACAGAGGTGGGAAACAGATGGCTGTGTCCCTCTCCACTGGTCCATGGAATCTCCCGGTGTGCCAATCACATTGAAATATTTACCTCACAATTGTTTGGAACTGACTGTTGGTGCAGCCCGTCTTCCACAGGTCTTCTGCACTCTTACACCTCCACCCCGCGACTTTCCGTCTCAGAACTGATATGTATTGGGCCACATGCACACGCCGCTCTCAGCTCAGAACTGGAAATCTCCAATGAGAATGTGCACTTCAGCCGTGATATGGAAACAAGTGATGTTCCCTATTGTATGAAGCCTGGCTCATAGAACAGGGCTATGGTGGGCGCTATGAGCGGTAAAGGTGGCTCCAATGACACCTATAGATCCTAACATGTTTAGCATGTAATATTGTATGTCTGTTGAAGTACCACAAGGCTCAATGTTGGAAGCAATCTGTGTTGCTTCCTTTAGACAATCACAGTCTATTGGATTTGAGTATCAATAGCCTTTTACATCTCTTCTAAAGGTGCTCCATTTTGCTGCCTCTGCACTGGTTTCTTGTGTTTTATAGCATCAAACATAAAACCTTTTTGCTAACAAGCCATCAACAGAACTGCCCCAGCGTACATATCCTCACAATATTTAGCTTGTGATTTATATTTCTCTGATATTCACAGATCCTCATCGACACTTAAATGCTTTGTTAACCAAGACTTCTTCCGCGCTGCATCCACTCTCCAGAGTAACCTTCCTTGGCTTAAAAATGATTCTCCACGTTTTGAAATTTCGAGTGTTTCCTTGAAACTCAACTCCTTAGACAAGCTCACAAAATTCCTTAACCTTTGTCTACCCTATTGATAACCACTTTGCTATCCTATGTCTATCTGTCTATGTTATATGAATAACACACTCACATTCACAGATCGGAGAGATCACCCTGAGTACTTACCACACAACCAGCCTGGCTTAACTCAATGTCCTATAGTGTGTAAGCTTGTGAGGTGGGACCTTTTACCCACCTAGTCCAGTTATATTGATTGGTTAAAGTGGTACGTTATGTAAAATCTGGTAATAAAAATAAAATCCTCCATGGTTTGAAAAAAAATAAAAAATTGCAGCTTTACAACTGAAAGTTATTGGCCTTATTGCATGCCTCTGGAGCTTGTTGCCAATACAGACATAATGAAGTCACTGGTCTTTCTGTTTGGTTTTTCTCCTTGATAGTACTGTGAATTCTCTGTTTACAATACAGATGTTCTTCCCATGTCATCCGTTTAGAACAGGCAGAGTTGTAACACCGGTTGTGAAACATTCCTGTGGCAAACGTTTCGTGGATCCTCTTCATATTTGATTTTGCTGTGTTATACCCCGTTCACACAGACTACCCTGGTAAATCTGTTTTTAACAAGCAGGGTTGTTAGCTGTGGATCTGAATTACTCTGGTAATTAACCCTGTTCACAGTGCTGAATTACCCTGGTAACTCCCAAACACACTGATCCGGGCTAGTTAGTAGTAATTTTAGTGCTGTTCACACTGAGCACACTACCCTGGTAGTTCAGTTAACCCAGGAAGTTGATTGAATTATCAGGGTAATAGCCCTTAGTTTCCACATTGCCTTATCTATAGTATACAGTTATTGTATTGATAATGGTTGAAACACAGGCAAGATGATCGTGGACTTCTAATGACTGATTAGTCACTATGCATAAATGATGTGACCCATCAGGTTGCTGATCCTATTAGAATGACGGCGTTTGAAGCTCAACCCCATAATTCCATTATCAGGCAGCATGTAGACTCTTCAATATATCCTGCCTATGAGACAGGTCTGTCAGGAGTGTGTGAAGTTGTGACTATTAAACCCAGTGTTAGAGGTCAGGGTACGTTTGGTTGAGTAAATCTTTTAGCTATAAGTTAAGTGTTGTGTTTGTACAAGGATTTAATGGTGAGCACATGTCCAGTGCTAATGCACTTGTTACAGTGAATCATTCTTAGACATCATAATGCAATCTTTTTTTATTTGATCTCACTACTGCAATAAAGTGTACCTTTATCTAGTGACATAGCAGATTTCTCTATTAAGCTGGTGCTACTAAGAGGCACTTAAACTATATACATTTAATGAATGTATTACAAGATACTTTGTCATTTATGGTTGTGTGCCTTTGGAAAACGTTCCATTAGGATTTGCTGTAATCTGCTGCGTATTTGTCCCACAAAGGTTTCAGATAAAGGTTGGTAGGGTGTACCTTATTATCAGATCACATCAAATAGAGTTGATTATCAAGTGATTGCCTCTGGTCATAAAAACATAAATACATAAACCTCGCCAGAAACAAAGATCTATTAATATATATTATAAGAATATTTGGGACACATTGTTTTTTATTGTTTTTTTTGTATACATTGCATCTGTTGTGCTTTGAGGTTGTGGAGACGATATACAATTATTGTTACTTTGTTTGCATCATTTAGGACACAGCGTGTGCCCTTTGAATGTGGGAGTTCAGGAAAATCCTGCAATATTGCACATAATGTTTTTTTTCTGCTTTTTGTGTGTTTGGTATGTTGGGAGTGGGTTTTTGAGTTGTCGCACAGGAATGTGTGTGTTAGAGACGACCTAGCTGCTTGTAATGTGCTTCAGATATTTGTGATGCTGTCACCTTTTCAGTTAAACCTGGTCGCCGGCTTTGTCTCTCTGCTGTTGTAAATACTATTACACCAAAAGCTGTTACCTGCCAAAATATGGATTAATGAATTAAAGAAGAAAATGTTTCCACTTGGCAATGAATGTTTAATTGCTACTTTTACCAATACCACCCATAGACAACAGTTGCACATCTGTAAACTATTTATTTTTATTTTACCTATTAAAGGTGCGCGTATATAATAATGATGAATATTATACTGGTTTGTGTATGAGTAACAGAATACGTTTAGACAGGATGGATTATGGGTGTAATAGGAAACTTTTAACATACAAAAGTTAATTGTCATACTATGTTATCCAGCTGGAGGGCCTCCGGGTACAGAAATCTCTTCCTCAGGGACATATGTTTGTTGGGGAAAAGTTATTGTTTGGAAAAGTCTGAATCCTGAGATAATAGCGCTTTATTGATCGATCGGCGCTTTCCTCTTCTGCTGTTTATACACGTGGGTGAATAATATATATTTTCATTACAGTGATGTTCTTGCCCTACCCATCTTCAAGCAAGAAGAGTCCAGTTTGCCACCAGAAAATGAAAACAAGATTCTACCTTTCCAGTATGTACTATGTACAGCTACCTCCCCCGCTGTAAAACTACACGAAGAGACTCTCACGTATCTCAATCAAGGTCAGATGCCAAGGCTCTTCTAGGTTGTGGCTTTTCATATTGTTGCTGTATACAAGTGTGATTTGCTAATATTGTGTGGAACATGCTGACTTCATTCTATTAGATGTAGGTATTGATGTACATGTGCTGCTGCCTCTACTCAGTATGTGCTTTGGTAAATGTATAATATGCATTGTCTGTGGTTTGTTTTGTATGGCTTATCTCACAAAACCTTCCCATTGCCTTGAAATCCTAGTGTATTTATGTAACTGGTTGTTTGTAAGAAGCAGATTTTTTTTTTTTTTTTAAGTACTAATCTAAGTGTCATAAATAGTCATAAAGCCATGAAAGATTTCATACCATGCAAAAAGCAGCCAACCCCCCAATGCAATCCATCTGTCTGTTATAATTCATTCACTTCATAATGTGGATTTCTTAAATCCTTTACCTGTCTGTGTATACACACACTTACACATTCCTAAACAGGCCAAACACTAGGTTGGTTATTGGTTATATCATCCAGTGATCAGGGGTTGAGACAGAATATAACTGTAGTGTGTGGCAGATTTTAGTTTTATCACTAATACTAAGATAAAACAGCCAAAACATTCCTCTGATTTATAATCATTATCTGATAGTTCAGAATTCCTGACTCATCAGGGACTAGTTATCTATCTGCATGGGTCTGCTGCAAGACTTATCAGTCCCAGCAGGAGATGTGTGAGGCCATCCCCTCCACTGCAGGGCTAATACTATCAGGATTATTGCAGAGTATGTGGCCAATTTTAATTAAGTTTAGTTTTAGTAATTAAAAGAGAGAAAAAGCATCCATACATTTAATATAGTACATTGCCTATATATGGATTTCCAAATGCGTGTGGCTGCTATTATGACCTGACATTCATAGTAAGGGAAGATGGCACAAGTGTCTCACGCTGGGGGTGAAATGCCCGGTGTCGCATAGACACGGAATTGTAGTCTGGAAGCAATAGTGTACTTCGCTTTCATTGTTCAGAAACCCCTTTCTCCTTTCAGCGAATTCAATATTTCTTCCATCCCTAATGTATGTACATATCCTTTATGTATAGAACATATAGGATGCATTATGGGCCACTAACTGTGTGTGTATAAATAAATTGGTAAGCATTGCATTAGTATAATGTCTAGCAGGTTCTTCAGTGGTTACATTATTTCATTTTGCTTAGATTACATTGAACCTAGAACCTATTTCAAACAATGTTTGTTACAGGCCAGTCCTATGAAATCAGAATGTTGGACAATAGAAAACTTGGAGAGTTACCAGAAATTAATGGCAAGCTTGTTAAGGTAAGAGTTATTGTTATAGTACTATGTTCTATTGTCTGTTTAATTTATG
This sequence comes from Platyplectrum ornatum, assembly GCA_016617825.1. NCBI lineage: Eukaryota > Metazoa > Chordata > Amphibia > Anura > Limnodynastidae > Platyplectrum > Platyplectrum ornatum. The sequence continues at coordinate 74,847 of JABWIB010001647.1, read as the reverse complement.
ACTTAATATTATTCATAAATCTACATTTTACATGTAGAAACCAGTTTAAATGTCTGTTAGATTCTCTTTCTGCAGACTCTTAAGGTGGCCATTCACGGGCCGAATTTTTCCCAAAACCCACGATATTCGCAGGCTTTGAGAAAAAATTGGCCATGGATGGTCACATAAAAAAAACGCAGAAAAACGTATACAAACAACATTAGTGATCAAACAGCTTTTCCAATTGATCACTGATGTTCATTTGTTTACTTTAATTAATAAAAATAAAGGAAAAATAAACTTAAAAAAAAAATGGAGAAAAATTAAATAAAAGCCTACTTACTGTCCAGATGTCTTTGCTGGGCACCAGAGTGGTGTCCAGCTCCTTCTCCCTGGCTCCAGTGCATCGGAGAGGTGCATTCAGTGCATCGGAGAGGACGCTGCATATGCATGATGCTGTCACGCATATACAGTGTCCCCTCTGTGCGAGATGGCGGCGCATAGGGAGAAGGAGCTGGGCACCCCTTTGGTGCCCAGCAAAGACATCTGGACAGTAAGTAGGCTTTTATTTAATATTTCTCTATTTTTTACAGGGTTTTTCTTTATTCCCTTATGGCCATCATGAGAACGACATCGTTTAGTGGATGGCCCGCAGACAGGGGGATGTATCCTAGGGAAATTCACCCCATTTGTGGGTGCCGATATTCCACAAGAATGAAGCCGTCTCGTGAATGGCCGGAAGTTACCAAATTACTCTGTTCCCTTTTATATAGATATGAAGATGCTAAAACAGATTTAAAAAAACAGCCCTTTGTGTTCTTCTGCATTATAGGTTTGGTGGTTATTCTTAAGAATATATTGATTTTCACAGCAACAGCCACTGTACTATTAGCTTTTAGGGGTTGTGACCCAAATTTACAAAGCTTACTAAGATGTAAAAGTGGGGATGTTGCTCTTAGCAACCTATCAGATTCAAGCTCTGTCTCATTTTACATAATGGAGAATGTGAGCTTGAATCTGATTGGTTACTATGGGCAACATCCATACACCCCTTTTTCAAATTTCCTGCTTTGTAAAGATAGGCCTTAGCGTAACGTGACAGATCCTGGCATCTGGAGTCATGGTTTGCTCTGGACTGACTGTTCTAGTTGCATCTCTGCTCAGCTTGTGCTCCTGGGGAGAAAAGAGTGATTTATGCGTTTGGGGGCTATCTTTAAATATGCAAAGGATTTTATGTGTGTAAAACACGGCCCCTTTTAGTAATAACAAAAACCTAAACAAATATATTTTATGTAATGTGTGTAAATGTGGTTGTACATGTTACATTGTCAACAAAACTGACTCTGAAATTGATGATTGGATTATTAAAAGGTTGAGCTGGTTTTGCGTCTGATAGTCTCTCTATACTTAAATGTTTTGTAAGCCCAGGCTATTTGTGATATGTACTCGGGTAGGTGTGTATGTTGTGCATCTTGTGTAAGCTTGCTGAGTGTGCAGAGGTTTCTGCACGTCTCTTTCTACTAGTAACATTCTTGGAAATTCCTGCTGCAATATTTCTGAGCTATATTTAATCTCATGTGTCTCTTGTTTTCCTTCAGAGCATCTTTAGGGTAGTGTTTCATGACAGACGCCTTCAGTACACAGAGCACCAGCAGCTGGAAGGCTGGAGGTGGAATAGGCCTGGAGACAGAATACTTGACATTGGTAATAAGAGTAACAGCAATACATGTATCTTACATGAATTGTGATTATGCACAAATTCAGCAATAGGATGCCGAACAAAAAAAAAAACATTCTTTTTACCACATTAGCACAAAACCGTACAGAAACCTCATGTTTGAACCCAATTAACTTAGAATAAATGGTAATAGCTACACTATTTTGAGTGTTATACATTATAAAATAAAACTGAGACTCACTGTCACTAAGGGCCAGATTCTGCTTTTCACTCTCATGACTTACACTCATGAGTTACACTCTCATGGGCAAAACCATGTTGAATTGCAGGGGAGGTAAATTTAATTAGTTGCAATCAGCATAACAAGTGACAGCTGATGTTTCCTAGTCCTAGTCTAATAACAGTGTAATGGTAACACTGGTCAGTATCTGTGTGCAACATGCAACAATAAAGTATTCTCCCTGCATGCAAACACTGACATTCATTTTACCTCCCCTGCAATTCAACATGGTTTTACCCATGAGAGTGTAACTCACGAGTGTAAGTCATGGGAGTGAAAAGCTGAATCTAGCCCTAAGTCCTCTACTTGTGAATGTCATTTGCCAAACACCCATAGGTTGAAGTGCAAAATGATTTTCAAGTTCTGCATCCTAAAAGTGTGTATATCTTTATTTTTTTTTTATTAAAATCTAGTAGTCTTATATCAGCTACTTGTAACTCTGTATGAATTATATATATTTTTTTTTATTTATCTTTATTTTAGATGTCCCTATGTCTGTGGGAATTATTGACCCAAGGGCAAATCCAACACAGTTAAACACTGTTGAATTTCTCTGGGATCCTGCAAAAAGAACATCTGTGTTTATCCAAGTAAGAAGTTTTGAGTGATGGAATATACNTGTACTGCACCACTGGAGTTCTTTTACACTTATTTGCTATAGCAGCATTGATGGAGTACACTGTATTAACCCCTAACATTTATGGCAGTCAGTAATACAATACAATGCTATATCTTCCATTGCACTATTGTCCGTTTTTACAGATATATCTGTATCTGTTCTCTTTCACCCATCCATTCCTTTGTTCATAGTAACGTCTTGTAATCCGTACTAAACCTACGTGCAGATTTGCTTCCTAAAGCATGTAAGAATTTCTGTGAGCTATTTCTTAATTACACATGGGTAATGATGTAAGAGATATGGAGTGCCTGATGTCTGTCTTTTTTCCATTGCGTTTAGGTTCACTGCATTAGTACAGAGTTTACCATGAGGAAGCATGGGGGTGAGAAAGGTGTACCCTTCCGAATCCAAATTGATACTTTTAAAGAGAATGAGAATGGAGAGTATACAGAGCACCTTCACTCAGCTAGCTGTCAAATCAAAGTATTTAAGGTATTTAGACTTCCTCAGCCTACTCTGGACCTCTTTGGGTTACTATGGTGTTAGTCGGCTTATGGGAGGCACAATGATTTAATGGATGCTGGGTTTTTGTTGTATTCTTGTTATGTAAAATTCAGTGTTACCCATGTTATTTGATGCCAAACACTGGAAAACATCTCTGGGTTACACATTTCTGTAAACAATTGTTATATATTTACTCACATTTGCCACCAGCAAATTCAGCATGAAAATTACTTTTAAATCTGTTTTGACTTTATCGTGAGCAAAGGTATCTCTACATCTAAAGACAGGGCTACTGAAGTGGAAAGCAAACAAGTTTTTACAGTTTTGAAATGCAGTTTCACTACGTTTACAGAGGTAAAGTGGGTTTTAGAGACGCTGAAATGAGTCTAGTCTATGGATCCTTAATCTAACATAAAGTTTATTGGCACAGATAATGGTTTCTTCATTCCAACAGCTGATAATAGCTCATTCTAGGAATTGCATCTACATGCCTACAACTGGTTTGACTGCTATTCCTTTTTCATGCCAGACTTCAGCGTTTTGCCTCTGGCAGTTTTCTTGCATTTAAATATAAATGACCATTCTCCAGTCGTGAACCTTCAACTAGAGCTGGCCGAAGATGGGGGATGGCATTGTGCAGTAATCTGTAACAAGAACTCACCTGCATGCACTCTTGTTCTTTCCCCTGTTCACCTTAAATGACGATGATAGAGGGTTAATTGTGTGGCATTGTCACGACCTTGCGTGCAAACTTTTGTGGAAAGCAGGAAATCCAGGACAGCTGCCAATGTTTGTGAGCAATGTTTTGGTAGCATTGTCTTTCCATTCAGTTTTAGTATCTGTAATGTGCCCATCCTTAATCATTCACTGTAAAACACAGCCAAAGCATATTAAAAAAACACTTTCCTGATAGATCATATTCATCGGCCAAATCAGCTCTGACCCGACCATGGACTTGACAAGACCTCAGAAGGTGTCCTGTGGTTATTGGCACCTGGCAGCCGGTTCTTGAATTATTTTAAAGCTGGTCTTGCAGGTGGAGTGTAATTGGATGAATTTATGGCATTACTGAGTGTTTGCCAATTACTACAGTATTTAGTGTTTCTAAATAATTTTGCCGATCTATAGTGTTTGGAGGTCTGATTACACAATTGCCATAGTCTTCCAGTTTAATGTTGTGTATTATAACTGAAGAATGTCGTTCTGAATTACTTGCATTCATTGTATGTTGCAATGAATTTGAAGTAAAATGAGATTGAATATACAACACTGGATGTGCATTGCTAACCCCTGTTTTAAAATCAAGTGGCTTTGTACAAAATATGTGCACTGGGTAAATTCAAAATGCCAAAGAGTTTATAATCCCTTCTGCCATGTAATACAATGCAACACATGTTTATTGTATAGTGTATATTCAAACCTTTTTAAACCAGATTGATTATTCCACTTAGTTTGTGTAATCAGAATTATTGGTTACATCCTGCTGCAAGCAGGATTATCATTGATTATCATTGCAGACACATTACTGTGTGTGGACATATTACCAGAACAGTGTCATTACACAGCCTTATTCCCTACTCCTCTAATCATTGTGTATTCTACAACCTGCTCCTAACACTGCCCCTGTCTCTACCACGTACACTGACAGGTAGTGCAATTCACTATACTTGTATAAGACCCCCAAAAAGTAGGTGCTTCTTATATGGTGGTGCATCCTATTAATGGGGAAACGCAGCAATGATCTGATCATCAGCTCTTATTTGCTGTGTGTATGCTGGATGGATAATATGATTGGCTGGTATGTTAAATGATCAGACAGTACAGTGTGCTAATCCTGTTATTAATGAAGAGCATGGTCAGACGTTCAGTCTGATTATACATATCACAATTTCCCCTGTAAGCGGACCTTTGTCAGAAGACACGGACATTTCATGAAAGTATGCCCCCAGTATAAGCATTTTTTTTTCTCATGTACAGAACTGTTGCCTTGTACTTTATGTCCTGTCAAACAAGAACTGTGAGGTTTGCTTTGCCCTGGGGCTTCAGTGACCTTGGGTCAAGTACAATTTTGTTAAAGAACCTGTTTAGTATGCTAGGATTTACAAATATAAATGTGCTATTATTTATTTGCTTTATTGCTTATTACTACTATTTTCTTTGAGCTAGATATCCCAAATATATCCCTAAAAACCTTATACAATAAAAGATGGAGCAAGATTAATTTAAGCTTCTTCAAAAAACAAAACTTTAGAGGACTTTTTATTGTTTGTATGATGGTTTTCTGACTGAGTTTCATAAATGTGTAGCCTAAAGGAGCCGATCGTAAGCAGAAAACTGACCGGGAGAAGATGGAGAAACGAACACCGCAAGAGAAGGAGAAGTACCAGCCATCCTATGAGACCACAATACTCACAGAGGTAATATTTCATTTATTACAGCCTTAAATTGTTATGTACCAAACTATTTCATGCAGCTAAACTATCCCATGACCTCTATAAATACAGGTCAGTTCAGTATTCCTTGTATTTGGTCTTCCGTATCTATGTACACTGTGCTGTCTCTTTATAAGTGCTCCTTCACATAAATTACAAAAGAAACTACTAAATTCTAAAGGCCGACGCCAAGATACAAACAGCTTCTCTCTCTGGTTATGTTTGTAATTTTGTAATTTGTAATTTTATCTCTATTTTAAACAATTGAGTTGACCATTATATTGTTCTTAAATCTCTTTAATACTCACAAACCTATTATCTTTACAAATAAATAATTGACATTTAGGACTGTATTCAAAAGCTTTGAATGCATACACTCCTTTATTGTCTACCAACAAAAAAAAATACTCCATAAATATTTCTGTTTCAAATACGATCCATTGTTTCCTGCAGAAATGATAACATAACAGCATATCTTGGTTGAATAGTGTAGTATAATAAAAAGGTGTTCCCTACTGACAGATAACATTGTTATTTACAGTGCTCACCGTGGCCAGAGATCACATATGTTCCAAATGCGCCCTCTCCTGGATTTAACAGTTCACACAATAGTTTTACAATTGGGGAAGGGTAAGTTGCCTTATGTCAATTAATTATATTTGTATTCTCTGTTCGCATAGTAAAATTAATATCTCTGAAATTAAAATCCCTGATGTGTATTCTTATGCTGTGTTCTGTAATTTAGTAGCTTGAGGCACTGAGGATAGAAATGTTAGTTGGTGACACACAGCCATAGCACATCTGCATAACTTTATCCTTTAGACCAATATACTATGCAGAGCACTGTTATGACATACAGTACTTAGCGAATTCGAGGAGATAGAGTTTTTAACAAATTTTAATAAAGAACATGTAGTGTATGGGAATGTTAGAGGTGAAGCCATAGGTAAATCCCTGTAAATGTACAAAATGGCTATTCCACCATTCCATTGTATTTTGAGTGTGTAGAATAGTATTAGACTACCGTGGCAATTTACCAAATCATGTCATAAAAAAATGTAGTTCTCCTCAGTGCCTTTGCTGTTTTTGTTGATTTTTGAATTTATTATTACAAAACAGTCAGAAGAGCTGTATGTGTCTAGTGTTACCATTTGAATAATGAATGAAGACTGATGACTGAACTGTCCATTCTCTATACTATATATTTACTTATATGCCGAGTGACATTACTTTTTTTCTATTCAGTAATGGTTCTCCTAATCATCAACCTGAACCCCCAGCGCCCATCGTGGATGTAAGTTCAGCCTTGACGCCAATTCAGGTACTTTCAATTGCCCATTACTGATGAAGCATCGCTCTGTTTTAGAGTGCTGTATATTTAATCTTCTATGGTGATTTCTACATTGTTACCTAAGCTTGTTACTAGTTGCTAAAGCGAGGCAACCAATGGCTCTTCATCGCTTGACGTGTTGGTGAATGTCCAAGCATACCCTGCTGTTGGAGAGTCATAGGTTTGCTTCCAAGAGCAGACTGGTAACACCTAATCAGAAGGTCTCATTTCAATACACCAATGGATGTCCCTGTCACTCACTGCTATATTTAGTTGTGGGAAGTAGTCTGAAGGGATTTTATTTTAAGAAGTTTTTTGTGTCTCTTCATTGCTTAAATGTCAGTGTGTTAGCAACATAACCACCACAGTCCAGCTTTAAAGCGTTCTCTGGACGCCACATTGAATTAATTCCTAATGAATAAAGAGGATTAGTAGTAAGGTACTGTGTATAGGTAACAAATTATATTTTATCCTAATTGTGACGACATACAAATTACATGTTTTCTGTAAGCAAAAATTTAAGTTTAAAGGAACCAGTCCTGGTGCCCTGCTGCAGTGCATGTATAATAATATCTCCATATGAGTAATGGCCTAGAACCTGTGACAATGTCTGATATCCCTTCGTTCCTTCCCCCAAATAAAGGCTGGAAGGCCTATATTCACTGATATAGATCCAGGTCTATTTCTTCCTACTTCATTGCCATATCTGTTTCTAAAATGTTTAGATATTCTAGCAAATGCCACAATTGTATTCTCAGAATTACCATATAAGATTTAGGCATGAAGTAGACCATACAGGCTTCTTCCATGAGGTCCTGATCACAATACACCACAATGGTTCTGGTCAGTTTTATTATAACATGCACTGTTTCGGGATACGTGCCAGTTCTGCTTGCCTGTTGAGTTTTGACACTGTCTTACAAGGTAGAGAGTGAAGGTGTGACAGAACACACAAGTCCCTCATGTAGGGTGAACACAGTCTTCTAGAAGAGGAAATGCCCTTTTCAGTGAGACGCTGATTTGCTACTTAATGTACAGAATGGAGTTTTGTGGAGCTCTCTTTATGCATTTCTCTTGTAGAACCTCTTGCCTACATCAACCCCTCAGGAGGCACAACAGTGGCTACATAGAAATAGATTTGCTGCATTCTCGCGGCTATTCACAAATTTCTCAGGTAACTCCCTAGGAGGAAAAGTGTTAATGCAGTGCTGTTTCACGTTCCCTCAACCTGCAACCTACCTTCTTTCCCTCCCTAGTTCCAGACACTTGTGTATACTTCTCTCACACATGGGTCAAATACAGCTGAGCATGAAGGATAAGTAAGGTGTTTGGGCAATATCAGAACCGTTCCTAGTACTAAACATCACAAAGCATTTTTACCACAGACCAACATGCTCCTGTTGGATAGAAAATCTATTACTAATCCACATATGAGCATGGAGTTGACCTCTTTGAGTTACAATAAGCAGTATATATGCTGTAGGAGTGAGGCTTGTTTTAATACATGGATTTCTTAGTAGTGTCCATTATCCATTCTTTTGTAGGCATTTAAGTTATTGCTGTTAAATTCAGCGTTTACAAGTTTTTGTATGACTGCCACTTGTGGCTAGCAGTCCTGCTCTGATTAGCTATTAGTTCTGTTATATTATGAAAGCATTATATTTAACAGGGAAAACTCAGTAAATATCATACTCCAGTATATTGTAGGAATGTTGCACGAGGTGTGTATAGTGCCAGTGCGTGTTAGATTGTGTTTTAGGAATAAGTAGAAATTTATTTAGCAAAGACTAATGCGTATAATACACAACAATTGTTCTCTCTATATAATAAAAGAAATACATTGTAAATAGTTGCAGTCCAGGACAGGTAGCCACTGTATATGCCCATCTTTTTACATACCTAGAAAGAGACCACACAAGTTCACATCGACTATGCTCTTACCCTTCTTCTAGACTTTATTTTTATATATATATATAATTGTCTGCAAAACCTCACAATCCTCACCACTTTTTTACATTCAAGTTTTACATAGTTTTATTGGTTAGTAAGAGGGAAAAGCAGGTAACACAGATAAAGCACATATAGGATTTGTTGTTCCAAATGCTGGGAATTTTGTGAGTCATTTTCTTTTATCTTATTTAGAGCCACGTGCCTAATCTATAATGACTTTTATTAATTACAATACAAAATACACATAGAAAGTGACAGCAGATAGAGCCACATGGCCCATCCAGTCTGCCCCTATTGTCCACCATGGTACATACCTTAATTATATTGTTATGGAACTCTCTTTTTTTACACACTGGAGGAATTGCTTAGTTATACTGGTGGCATTATACAAGCAAACAGCTTTTGTGTGTTGTGAAGAGCTGTCTGGACAGTCCACCTCAACATACATAGCAGTACATACATTTCCACTTTCCTGATAAATCTTATATCTGTTAGGCTTGCAGGCATCATTTTTTTTCAGTATGTTTTTGCCTGTAAAGCTAAGGCAACATGAGATTTTTCATTTGTTTCAGGTGCGGATTTATTAAAGTTAACCAGAGATGATGTTATTCAGATCTGTGGGCCTGCTGATGGCATCCGACTCTTCAATGCACTGAAAGGAAGGTGAGTTTACTTGGTTGGTGTCCTGTAGCTATTGTGTATTTAAGTCTGATTATTATCTAATGTCCATCTTTAGTAAAACTAGTATTCTCTGGCTTATTACTATTTGATCAGTGCTCATCATGACTATAAATATGGCAGAACCATTTTTTTTTACTATTAAGTTGACTGTCGACAGGGTTCTGTGGCTTGAATGTTTGGATATTGGGTGTAAACTACCTGCCTGTATATTAAACAATCAAATGCCAAACAGAACAATCTTATTTAATGCTTAATAGACATACCCTGCTCATCCGGATATTAAAAGAATAATGCAGTTGGTTAGCTTGAAGGCTGCTGTTACGTTTCTCTGTACAAGGTTTTCTTATTCCTCATCATATTCTGCTTTTATTCACCCACTAGAATGGTGCGGCCTAGGCTTACAATATACGTTTGCCAGGAATCTCAGCAACTGAGGGAGCATCAACAGCAGAAACATGAGAACGGCGAGCAGGGGAATGGTGCTTTTTATGGTAAGTCTCTTAATGTCTGCAATGAAAGTTTCATTCTTTAAAAATCTCATAAGTCACATAGGGTAATGTGCACCCTGGCAGAAAATTTTATGTGTTCCCTTTGTGGGAATTGTAGGATGTAATTGGTATATAAAGCCTAAACTTTATGGCAAACAGATCTTGTGCACCACTGATTATGTTGGCACCATAATGCTTCAAGCACATGATCAAGTAATCTATCTTTATTAACTGCTTATTTTGCCGTACACTTTGGGGAAATCTGCATGTGTAGCACCCCTGAGATATTCAGGATGTATTAATAATTTAAAAGTACTTATTTTCACTCTGGGGTGTTTATTTTATTTATTTAATTGTATGACTGGAGATTGATGATTGACCGCTTTGAGTTTGTCAATAAAGTTTTTGGACCCGTTGGTGGTTACAGTTTGAGGTAGACGGCTGAGGGGATGTGAATGGAGGAGAGTTATGGAGGATTGCTGGAAACCAGAGGAAAATACATTAGTTTCAGTAAAGATGAAATGAAGGGAATCTGAGGCAGGTTAGAGTGAAGCAGTGAGTTGAAGATTAGACTATTGTATTGGAAAGTCTTTTGTAGGATACAGGATTACAACAGCATTGAGACAGCGAAAAGAATGCAAACTGCGGGCTTGTTAAAAATGTGTCTCTTAGTGTGATCAGTCGTACCCTTCACCATTGGCCTCCAGATTTAATCACTAATTTTGCTGAATTTCTGGACTCTTAAATGAAAAGGTCTTATTTTGGTAGATAGCAGCGGTGGAAATAGGAATCTTAATTTTACACTCGGACTCAGACTTTACACCAGTGTAAGGATTTATTTCTGTGACATTTACCAGTGCCATTCATTTTGAATTTTGAATAAAAGTATGATACATGTATTGCAAGTTTATGTTCAAACTGTTTAATTTAGTGATTGTATTAGATATAATTACAATTATTCAGAAATACTATAAGTCTCCAAAGTAAAGAATATTGTGATCGATAAATATTTGTAAGTTAGATAATATTACTTTAATTCATGCTTTGATATCCCATTCACACTGACCTCTACTACCCGGCCAGTTCAGTCAACCTGGGCATCATTGCTTAGCTCTACTATCTGGACCATAAGCAGGCTTTTACTCTACCTGGTTTCGAGTAGCTTGTAGTGTGAATGTTGCCTGCCCGGGTAATGTTATCCAGCAAGGGAAAAAAGCGATGTCATTAGTGTATACATTGTCACGTGGACGATGTATACACTGCTCCTGCTGTACTGCTGCTGTGTACTAACAGGTCATGTATCTCCTCTGAGCTTGATCAGTGTTGTGCTTCAGCAGATACAGCACCTGTTAGTACTAACAATGTAAGCATATTGGCAGCATGTGTTTTCAGTGTATCAAAATTTCATAATTTATTTTTATATAATGTTAATTTGGTATTTGTTTTATTGATTTTTTTCATTTTATTAATATTTTTATTTATTTTTTATCAATTTTATCAGTTTTAATTTTTATACTTTTTTTTATTTGTTTAATATATTTTTATATATTCTGAGAAATAAGAACCTGTACTATTATGGTACTTACCATACTTTAATAACATCATTTAGTTGGGGGTGCCACCCATGTTCAGCTATAAAGTTTTATTTGACCATTTACCTTTGCTAATGTCTGTTTATATCGGTTATTTCCTTTCATCTTATGAATAGTTTATCATGCCATCTATCTGGAGGACCTCACATCTCTGGAATTAACGGAAAAGATTGCCCAGCTGTTCAATATCTCTCCTCATCAAATTAATCAGATTTACAAACAGGGACCCACGGGCATTCATGTGCTTATAAGCGATGAGGTAATTCATAAGTATCTGTCTGTGAAACCAATATTTCTGGTCAGTTGTCACTGAACTAGGAATAGTTGCTGTAAGGCAACCAGTGCCAGACTGAGCAAAATAGTCCAAAACCTCACCAGTAGGTGTTCTGTTATCAGAGAGCTATGCTTTTTTGGTTTAATGAAATGGCTCCAGACCTGACTTCTCTCTTGCAGGAGAATTGGCGATAGCATTAATGTTGTTATTGTTGTGACACATAGAAGAAATCAGCATAAGAAATCCTAATTATTATTTTTGGTAAAATATATTACGCAGAAGGTGAACGAAAGATAACGTTTCCATTCTATTAAAAATTATAACTAACTTTACTCTTCTATTTTAATAGATGATTCAAAATTTTCAAGATGAGTCTTGCTTTGTGTTGGACACAATGAAAGGTAGGGCAATGGTTTTGCTCATTTTCAGTGTATTATATGTATCAATTTCTAACCTGCATACATAGTACATAGTGTGTTAAACTGGTCCATGCAGCGTGCAAGAAACTAATCTTACATAATGTTAGTGTGTGTATACATAGAATTACAGATTTAATGGGTGAAATGGGTCTGCTCAAATCAATCAGTGAAATCCGCTGAGGGGCAGCTTGGGAACACAGACCGGCACAGATCGGGAAAGTAAATCATGCTTCCATAAACATGAAGTTAACCTACCATATGGATTGACATATACATTTTGTCCTTTATACACCATGGCATGAATTTACTAAACTACGGAATTGGACAAGTGGGAATATTGTCCATATAAACCAATCAGATTCAAGTTCTCTGTTTTCATTTTACATACTGGAGAATGTCAGCTTGAATCTCATTGGTTACAGTAGGCAGCATTCTCTTACTTCTTGAATCTCGCTAATTTAAATGTTTGACATTAAGCCTTGGTCTTCTCGAACACTTTCCTTGCCCCTATTTGTAATATTAACACAATAATTGAATAGCAATCTTCAATCAAATGCTGCCACATTGTTGTCATTATGAGTTTAAATTGCATGTACATTCAGACACATTGTGGATGTAACCGGCAAGTCTTTTTGACTTATAATTAGTTTTTATTCAGGTAGCACAATACATATTTATATACAATACAGCTTACCTTTAATGCCCATAGATATGAAATCAGTCACAATCCTTTTATTACGTATGATGTCCTGGTTGGTCTCAACTCCAACAAATGTGTTTTTGTGTGTAAATACCTTGGGGCACGCTTTTGTCCACATATCTCTGCAGGCTAACACCACTGACAGGTTATTTAGGACGGCCACCTAGAGGATCTCCAAAACTTTTTATAAGTAAAGCAGGTTAGGTTATTGTTTGATACGCTTGTAGATCTATATAGATTAGAGGGCATGCTAATTCTCCTGGTCACATGAGCTACTACTAAAAAAGGTTCATTTTCTACCTTAGAGACTGCATAGCGTACTTCCCACTGCATTGAATCTGGCCCTAAGGGAGAATCATTTAAAAATCAAACCAACAACCTAAATGGTTTAAACTTTAAAGAATAAAAATAAGATATAGATATAAAGGTATAGATATTAAGGTCATTCTTCACAGTCAGAAATGTCTGATTCTGGAACACTACATGCTGGTAGTGTAACCAGCTAATAAGCATGGTCACCGTATTAAAATGTTACCAACTCCTATCAGTGAAGTCATTCAAAATGGGTTACTTTCTTTGTAGCCATTTTAATTACAAATTCCAGCCTAATCTCTTAAGAACACATGATGGTAAAGCTGATTACTCAGCAGTAACTACAGCAGCGATTCCCTCCTCTTACTGACTACCAAGAGGTCTTTTATGTTCAGGTTATTCCAGACTGACTATAACATTAAGCCTCATATCTAGTGACACATCGCATGGTTTGCTTTTCTGTGTGATACATGTTCGGATGACTTGCTTTATATTGACTTATAACATGGTTTAACACATTTGTTTACTATTAATACTGTGACTTCTCATCCATGTTATCAGCCTAAAGCTGTTTCAAGTTCATGTTTCTTTGCAAGCTCAATATTTTTTATTGTTGTGCTCTGGGTAAGATAGCAAGGATTTGCCTCTATCTACAGTAATGGGCCTAATATTCTGTGTAATTATGGATCGGCAAATTCCGGTCATCTACTGTAGCTACAAGAAAGTTTTACATGGCGACCGGAATTACCTGAAGAGGAAGCACAGGCGAGTTCACACTGCTCACACACACACGCCTGCTCCCCCGCTGAAACTAAAAGTGCAATAGCGTGATGCCGGCTCGCCCTATAGCAGTGGTTCCCAAGCTTTGTCACTCCAAGGATTGTGCGGGACCCCTCAGTGTAAGCCCACGGGTGGCACCTAACACTGTGTAGGTCCTAAACAGTGTTATGTGCCTACAACAATGTTGTATACTGCTTGTAACACGGGCATGGCCGCACAGTTCGGTAAAAACACTAGTGTATAGTGTATAGTTTCAGCAGGAGAGACCTGGCTGCCATGTGTTTCAGAGCACAGGAGAAATCTGAGAACTATTAAGGGAAGTTAAAGATAAGTTTTGAAATAAATTAGTGAATTATAGAATCTGGCTCCTAAATTTTCCAAAAATTAATGAATACTTCTTACTGCCTTTACACGACTGGACCTTGAAGGACCTTTCTGCGTATAGATATTGTAATGGTTTGCCAAATGTTTTGTACCTAGAAAGCTGCAATATGTTCAGCCTGTTGTAGAAATGTCTGGCTACAAATAACTGAATGCATAAGCCGTCTGTCTTTATGGTTTTCCTGCTATAGAATTCTTATTTATACACATATTGTCTCCTTTGTGTTTCAGCTGAAGCAAGTGACAGTTACCACATCATCTTAAAATAAAGTGCCATAGCAGAAACAGCGTATCCCCTCATCACTGAAGACAGTGACGACCCAGTCTCCCAGTGCTTTCTGAATGGCAGGCTCCCAAGCGCATGATAAGAGAGACCAACTAATCCTGCTTGTGCATACTGAAATCAAACATCCATTCTATTAAGCCAATGCGTTTGTCACAATGATGAAACGGGAAGTGGCCCTATTGATCTAGCATTGTCTGCACAGGGGCAAGCAATGACATGAACTTGGATAATGTAGTACATGACTTTGGCATATACATTCACTGTCCTCTTCCTTTTTATATGAAAAGAAATAAACGTTTTAAGCTGTTCTGAGCGGCTGCTGGAAGAAGTAGATGCAATATTGTTGTATGTTATTGAACACCCCATCAAAGCTCTACTGTCCTAGAGATGGTAAGGGGTTTAGTATTTTTTTACGTGGCATGTCTTTTTGTATAATGCTTTTTGTAACACCAGTCATCTTCCCCAGCTGTCTCTTCCCTAACCCCCAAATTTTTACTTGTCTTTATATGTATTTTTTTTATTATTATTAAATGTACTGCCACAGGAGATGACCCATTATTTTTACCTGAATGTTCCTGTTACCGGTGCTCTATTCATCTGTGATCTGGCTCAATTCTTTGTGTGTAAACATATTGCTATAATATAGACTTGCGTGCATTAAATGGCGGCAGATATGATGAGATATTTAGGTGCGTGATATGTTTAGAACCAAAGAGTGACCCACTAAGAGCACTCAAATTACTGTATAATGAGATCTCTCCTAATATTTTACTGGATCACGTTTTCTTTCTTTTTTGTCTCTTGTTTTGCTCCAAATGATGATTTCCGCATTTGGTTTTCCAAAGATTTGTGTTGAACATTTTGGAGGAACCCGGGGTATTCTACGAGTTTTGTAAGACGGCGCATACCTCTGATAATAAAAACACTGCTGCCATTTCAAGGATTCTGGGGTCATGCTGTGTTATAAAAGGCGTTATTCATTTATTTTTATGAGGATGAAACTGGACTAAAACATTGGAGTGTCAGTGAGTCATAGCTTATGTGTTATGTCCATTTACTTCATTTTTATTTGTACCACTTTCTACTTGTGTTCAACTGATTCAGCATTTCTATTGATGGCCATTACAATCATGGAAAACCCTGCAAATAAGACCACTGTTTGGATGCGTTCTATTTACATGAAACATGAAATGTACGCCACTATTTCTAAAAAAAATTTAACCCCAGTATAATATATTTCATAATAAACTGACAGATGTATTATGCTCTTACAAGCACTGTGTGTGTTACTTTTGCTTTGTTTGTGCTCCAAGCATTGTTGGAGAATTTCATGCACTGATCAAAGATATCAAGTTAACCATTTCAGTGGATGTCAAGCCGGTCCAATAAAGACATTTTAAAAGGCAAACAGTGCTCTGTATTGGACATACACCCTGTGATGTGATCGGTCACATGACCAGTTACTCAAGCCGCTGTGTTTACACATGTCACAAGGCAGCCAGAATCCTCTGATATGTATAAGTAGAAAAAATAAAAAGGGGAAATAAACAGAAAAGCACTAATAGTGCATTACCCTCTTATATATATGTCATTTTCATCCACTGTACAATGTGATAAAAGCATATATTTCCTTGTCCTCCCATGGCAGCGCAACCATTGGGAGGACATCCCCTTGCTCCTTGCTCCTGCACAGGAAGAAAAGACACAGCAGTATATAAGCCTCCCTCCTTCCGCCTTCTGTGTCTTTTCTTTCTTCCTGCTTACCTGCACAGCAGTCATGGACATTGGGCGCTCCCTCCACGTTGGGTCTACGGAGGTTGGAGTAAGCCAAGGCACTTCCACCTCAGGCTTTTTCTGCCCGATTTGCCCGTCCCCTCGGGGACGGGCAGGAGTGACGCGCTGCACGTCACTGCCGCGCTGATTCACCCGGGACGCACAAGCGAGCGTGCCGTAAAGCGCGGCTTCGGCCGTAAATCAAGTCTCCCGGCTCACTATTTAAACACCTTGATGCAGCCGGCTGATGCGTTCATCCTAGCTATGGAGGAAAGACGCTGTCAGCCGAGAAAGTCTGGTAAGACTCTCTAAAGTTATTCCTGCCTTCCTAATGCCCCTCTGTCTCATTTATTATACTAATATGTAAATGTCTTGAGTCCTCTAAATCTAAGGTTGACTTAAAACAGCAGCACAAGAAGCAGCATCTATCTCACTGCACTATATGTGATGTGGAACTACCTGAAGATTTCACAGGAACTATCTGTCTCACATGTACAGCAAAGCAGCAGCCAATATTACCAGCGCAGTTAGCTGACTTTATCACTATGCTAAAAACTGTTACTAGAGAAGAGGAGCAAAGTTCTTCTAGAAAAAGAACCAGATCCGGTGGCAGTGAAGCCTCGGTCCCGCTGGCCCAGCCTGAGCATACCCTCATTTCAGACGAGTCAGATCTGATGGAGGAGGAAGGTTCTGCGGCAGCCTGGGATGATCCGAGCATGAATCCGGACCTCGTGGCTAATCTTCTAAAGCTAATATACAAGGCGCTAAGTATTGAAGAGTCACAGGAGAGCCTTAAGTTGCAGGACCTCCTGTTCCAAGAGCAGAAAAAGAAGACCAGGGTATTCCCCCTTTCGGATATACTGAACGATCTAGTAACAGAGGAGTGGAAGACACCTGACAAAAGGCTAACCCCACCAGCAAAATTAAACCGTGTGTATCCTTATCTACAAGAAGATTCCCGTAAATGGGACGAGTCACCCAAAGTAGATGGGGCGATTGCAAGACTGGCACATAAGACCACTCTTCCGTTAGAAGATGTAAATGTTTTCCGTGAGACCATGGAGAAAAAGGTTCAGCTGGGGCTTAAAAAACAGCATATCCTATATGGATCCGTCATGAGGCCAGCAACATCAATGGCCACCACCGCTCAGGTATTATGTGGCTGGTGCCACACAATGGAAGCCGACCTAGTGGACGGAGTAAATAGAGCCACCCTTATCAAGGGAATGCAAGATATGCAACTGGCGGTGAAATTTTTGTGCAACGCCTCACTGGATGTTATCAGATTCGCTACACGAGCAGCAACGGCTAATGCGGTCTCCAGGAGGGCACTCTGGCTGAAGCACTGGGTGGAAGACAGCCAGTCTAAGGCGAGATTACTAACACTTCCTTTCCAGGGTGACTATCTCTTTGGAAAAAAACTCGACTTCCGGGGGAAAGTCAGCCTGGCTACGCCAAGAAAAGACCAGAAGGCCGCTAGCTGTAAGATCCCAGAGGTTCTCATCCACGGAAGCCAAGGAAGCAAGGTCCTATAAGCCGGGCAGAAGTTACAGCAGGGGACAGGGGCCTACCTTACGCCACTCCTTTCGTTCGCCAGCTGGCAGAGGCACCAAGTCGGGCTTCTGCCCCACCGACCAGTGACACCATACCATACAACACCAGCCGACCAATCCTATTGCCTGCAGGAGCCAGAAGGGAGCTTCAATGGTGGTCCCAAACACACAGGCTCTCACAAGGCAAGTCGTTCCAGCCGTTAAAGCCAGTAGTCATAACCACAGACGCAAGTGCTTCAGGCTAGGGAGCTATGTGCGGTTCCTCCTGGGTGCAAGGCAGATGGAGTCAACACGAAAGCCAGCTACACTCCAACATCAAGGAGATGAAGGCGGCGCATGCATTGCCTTCCAATATCTTCTACACCATCGAGCCATCCTGATTCGGTCCGACAACAAGTCTGTGGTGGCCTACATCAACAGGCAAGGAGGAACAAAGAGCCAGCCCATGATGAAGGAAGCCGCTCTTCTATTACTCTGGGCAGAAGCCCATGTGGAGTCCATAGCAGCAATATATATTGCAGGAACAGAAAACCAACTGGCAGACGCTCTAAGCAGACGGCAGTTGCTGGCGAACAAGTGGGAACTTCAAGACGATGGGGTGAACCCCAAGTAGACCTGATGGCGACCGCAGACAACACCAAGGTACCAGCCTTCATTTCCAGGTTATCCCATCCTCAGGCAATAGCGACAGACGCCCCATCAGCGGATTGGGATTTCAATCTGGCATACGCCTTCCCACCTATTCCCATAGTAGCAAGACTATTGAGGAAAATCCAGATGGAAGAAACTACGGTAATAGCAATAAACCTAACTGGCTGCGCAGACCGTGGTTTCCCAAACTTCTTGAGATGTCGATTGCCATGGAGACTACTTGACCTATCAGATCTTCTGCACCAAGGAGGCATACTACACCCCAATCCTCAACAGTTAAAACTGACAGCGTGGCTGTTGAAGTCGGTAATCTAAGGAGGAAGGGGTTTTCTTCTCCATGGCAGCACACACTTCCCTCCCATATACATATATTGTATGTCAACTAACGATCTCTTGATTGTATTTTTAAAGCTTTTCGAAGTTCAAAGACGCGGAAGGAGGGAGGCTTATATACCGCCGTGTTTTTTCTTTCTTCCTGTGCAGGAGCAAGGGGATGTCCTCCCAATGGTTGTGCTGCCATGGAGAAGTCAGGCAAAGCATATTAACAGGTAAAATAATCTGCTGTTTTTAATGTGCATAAAAAATAAATCACAAGTAAAACAATAGAAATCAAAATGCCTGTACCGGAATCGGTACTTTGGCGCACACATAAAACAACACTTATCCGCCCTGAGATCGTCTATTCTCGTACCAGAAGATAGGATTTATGGAGAGCTAAATGTGTATATATAATGTTCGTATTTTAGGTGTACAATTAACATGTTATCATGACCTAAATGCAATGAACAAAAACCCCCAAACTATATCATTGTCATCTCTTGCGTTTTGTCTATCCCCTGCAGTAATAGTACATGTATACTGGAATCTGTACATTCAGATATGTAACATTCTATCTTCCTCCCTGTATTGTGGCTTTATCATGTCACATGAGTTAGTTACACAGATGATTTGGCGTGCACTCACCACCGCATGACATCTGAGCTATGACTGTCAGTTTTTTCTCTCTTAATAGGAAAGCATTTCGTTTTCACATAAAGATAAATAAGAACAATGCCGTGTGAAAATGAGAAACGTAATTGTTAGGAACACCACAAGCACCAGACAGCAGAACTGACAGAAAACAGGTTTATTAAATAAAAAACAAACAAGAACAAGGCAGCACATACACAGTAGATG